>PISW01009146.1:0-64535 GCA_004023785.1 Mungos mungo | reverse complement strand
GGGGCTTGAACTCATGGACAGAGAGATCAGGACCTGAGTGGAAGTCGGACGCTCAACCATGGAGCCACCCAGGTGCCCCTTATTCTTAATCATTGTTTCACCTTCTAGTTCATGTCTCTGAAGGTTAAGCCCTGTCTGGGGAGCGTCACGTGAATCCTGTCTAATCCTCACCTCCGCACAAGGGAAGAGGCAGGCTAGCCGAGTGCTGGTGCTTCCTAAGGCTAATGGCTGCCCTGTGGTCACACAGAGATTAAAGAAGGAGAATCAGATCTAAACCCGGGACTCCAGGGGCATGAGGTGACATCGAGAATGATGACAAAGGTGATGATGAGGAGGAGGAGGAGGAGGGAAGGAAAGAGAAGAAACAAACATGTATCGTCAGGCTTGGTTTGCAGCGATTTCTATGTTTTAGCTTTCTAATCCACACAATGACCTTTTTTTAAAAAAAAATAATAGTTTATTGTCAAATCGGTTTCCATAGAACACCCAGTGCTCCTCCCGATAATGACCTTGTAAAGGTAGCTGTAGTTATTGACCCCCTTCATAGGGAGGAAACGGAAGCTGTGTGAGATCAGTCGCTCACTTGCCCAAGGTCACACAGCCACTGAGTGTCCTTGGCCCCACAGCCTGTAGCCTCATGTCTACACCTCCGTCCATGGTCTCCGGATCTCATCCCTGGGCCCTGTCGTGGGAAAACCCTCCTGCTCCCAACGGCGGCACAACAACTCCCAGTGGGTAGTGTGTCCCTAAAGGACCTTGAAGGTCACAGTGGCACATTTGTCACTTTGATTAAAAAGAGATACAGCTGGGGAGAGACAGCCCCGCCTCCCTCATGCTGAATTCACGCCAGTCTGGAAACCACAACTCGGTCAAAGGCAGGGGGCGTTTTCTCATCCGCCGACGTATGTTCTTGCTCGACCTGTGATATATCCCATTGTCTCTCAAGGTACCCTCCAGTGTTCTCATTTGAAAAAAAAACACTGGGAAAGTGTATCCACAAGTGAACATTCCTCTGCTCTGATGTGACTTTTAGAAAGCCTCCTTGTTCTTGATATGCAAACTAACCCGTGAAGAGCACAGGCAGGAGAGGAGCAGGATGCATTATTCATTGGGAAGCGGCATCTTGTAGTTTAGAAACGAGAGCTTGCCGGAGTTGATTTAACACCACCCCGGCGCTTAGGAGGAATTCAGTTAGAGATACACTTGTAGCTTGAAGAGTCGCTTATTTGATAAGTCTTGAGAGGTGTTTCCGAGACATTATGCCCGCGTGAAGCTAGAGATGAAGTTGTTTATCTCTGTATCCACTTGTCCTGTTTCTCCAGTGAGTTGGCAGAACTCTGGAGGGTCGGAATCGAGTCTTCCACCCACTCGTAACCGCGCCTCTGACATGCTGCCCCGCGCCCACTCAGAGCACGAGGAACGTTTGTGGTAAGGGAGGAGAATGCTCAGGAGAAGACATGTCCAGGAACTGACCTGGGGTTCACTCACCTGCCAAGACCCAGGCCTGCTCCAGGTGTTCAAGGCCCACAGCTGGTCCCTCTGTGGGTCCAAGGAGGCCTCTGCTGCCCCGTGGGGAGAACATCCATGTCCTCAGCCAGACCTAACCAGAGCTATAACTCGGTAACTCGGAGGTTCTCACCTTGGACCCACATCACAAGAACGTAGAGGGTTTGGTAGAGTACCTAGTGCTGGGCCTGCTACCCAATCACTTGCTCAGTAGGGCGGCCATGACAGATACCACTTAGCTGGCGGCTTAACGCAATAGGAATTTCTTTTTTTTTTTTTAATGTTTATTTATTTTTGAGAGAGAGAGAGAGAGCAAGCCTGAGCAGGGGAGAGGCAGAGAGGGGGAGGGAGACCCAGAATCCGAAGCAGGCTCCAGGCTCCAAGCTGTCAGCACAGAGCCCAACGCAGGGCTCGAACCCATGAACCATGAGATCATGACATGGGCCAAAGTAGGGTCCTTAACAGAATAAAGCACCCAGGCACCCCAAGCTGTAGAAGCTTCTTTTCTCACCGTTCTGAAGACCGTAAGTCCAAAATGAAGGTGTTGGCAGGATCATGTTCCTTCCAAAGACTAGGGAGAGCCCACCCCGCCTCTTCCGGCCTCCCGGGGCCCCAACGATCCTTGCCTTATGGCTCTGTTGCCTCTCTCTCTGCCCCCACCCTCACATGGATTTCTCCGTCTCCAATCTCCCTTTGCTTTTCTCTTGTAGAGACATTTGCCATTGGACTTAGGACCCGTCTAGATAATTCAGGATGATGTCCACTCAAGATCCTTAACTTGATCACAGCCACAGAGAGTCTTTTCCAAATATGGCCACACTGGCAGGTTCCAGGGACTAGATCCTGGACATATCCGTTGGGGAGCCCGCACTCGGCCCATTCCAGCACAACTGGAATGAGTCTTGAGAATTTTCATTTTGACATGTCTAACACATTCACAATTAATCCTGGAGGCTGCCGGGAGGTTGGAGTCTGAGGGCTGGGCTGCTACCCTGAAGAGAGAGAAATAACACAATGCCTCTTTGAAATAGTACCTTCTGCGAAGCGTTCTTAAAATAGATCTTATCTCCTGGGATTGATTTATGGTATCCATTAAGCCAGATGCAGAGCCCTACCACTAACATTAATTTTTAAGTTGCTAACCCTTAATTATTTGGGGGAACACAGGACAAAAAGTGTTGGAAGCAATATGGAGATAGTCTTTATAGTCAATCTATAATGGCTGCTATTTAAGACAATGGCTTTTCATATTCTCAAATAAATGATGCAGCGAACACTCAAAGCCACAGACTGTTCAAATGCTTTGTGTCCTGAAAAAGGTGCAAAGAGCATCAGACCGTAAACTGTGATTTTTCATCGTCATGACAAGTTTTAGTAGAATGGTGTGTTTTCGTAGAAAGAACCCTTCCTTCTGGATTCAGATCCTCAGCATACTCTCTTTCGGCTAAGAGTAGTTGGGTCGTAGTTTTCTTGTCTAAACGGTGTGGGTGATAGTATTTTGTCCTAATAATTAGCAGGCTTATTGCGATGATCAGTGAAGGACACTTTGTAAACTGGCAAGTGTTTTGAAACATGTCATCTCTGTAATGGTGAAACAGGGAAATAAATACAGAGTGAAGTAAATTTGTGGAAGTCTGTGTACTGAAGGCGGTTTCTTAAGAAAAATTCCAGTCCGTCACGTTAATTCGGCTTCTCCTGTGTATCAGTTTGCCTCTTTCAAAGACGACTACAGTATCTACCCCTCACATGGTCTTCATTGCGATATGGGGAATTTGTCCATCCGCTTGGACCAGGAGCTCACTTGTTACCAGTAGAAAACCGTGGGAGTGACTTCGCAGGTGAGGTCATAAATGGCCATGAACTTTCACTTTGTTCCCTTGGGAATCTTACTCTCGGGAGTCCCCCCATCCTGAAGCTACCACAGTACGAGGAAGCCCAAACTAATCCCCGCACAGAGACCTCATGGAAAGACCCCGGGACTGGATGAAAAGAGTGAGAGGGGTGCCAGGCCAGCCTGACCCCAGCTCACCATCCCAGTTCGATCCATCCTGACCCAACCAGGAGACACCCCAAGCCAGAACCCCAGAACCACCAAACCCAGCCAAGTCCCTCCCGCATTCCTGACCCACAGAAACCCTAGCAGATAGGAGAGTAGTTATTACTGTTCTGAGCCTCTCAGCTGCAGGGCGATTTGCTGTGCAGCAATGAATGACTGGAACGTTCTATACAATCCATTGCAACCAAGGGTCTGATTATCAATTATGTGTTGAAAAGACGGTAGTTAATCAAATGCTGTCCCTTCTGGCCCTCACACCCTCACCCACAACCCCTTTGCTACTTCCTCCCCCTTTTTATTTCTGATAGACCTTCTAGTAACCGTCCAGCTGAGACTGATGAAGTTTTGGGGTGATGGTGGGGTTCATGGGGGTTCGGAGCCGATGGCCAAGAATGAATTCTTGACATCTTTCGTGCAAAAAGGTGATATTATTAAAGCCCAGTGCCAGGACCTGCCGGCAGGGGGGGCTGTCCTGCGCGTGTGGGGGGTGACAGTTTTATGGAGTCGGGGGATAGTTTCCAAAGAGACTTTTACATGTTAAGACTTACTGGAGGTGGGGCGCCTGGGTGGCTCCGTTGTTAAGCAGCCGACTTTGGCTCAGGTTCCTGAGCTCGAGCCCCGCGTCGGGCTCTGGGCTGACAGCTCAGAGCCTGAAGCCTGCTTCGGATTCTGTGTCTCCCTCTCTCTCTCTGCTCCTCCCCTGCTCACACTTGGTCTCTCTAAATTAAATAAACATTAAAAAAAAAAAAAAAGACTTACTGGAGGCCAGCTACTGTCAGGAGTCCCCCCAAGGTGGTTTTCCCCTCCAGCAAAGTGTTAATTTTAAGACAGTAGGGAGTTCCTGGACTTAGACCATTGATGGGATTGCCTTTTTCTTGTAAACTGGTGGAGACTCCTATTTGTTGTATTTTTTTTTCCTTTGCTGTTTTTGGTAGCTAGGAGTGTCCAGGGATATCATACATGTCCCCCCTGGGAAGGGGGTGCTGTTAGCCTGTCCTTTGCCCTGGGCTTGCCTTCTGTTCCCTCATCAAAATGATGCCCTTGTTATGTGCCCGCGTGGACACACGCGCTTCCTCCCTTCCAGTTTGTATCAAAGCCCTTACTGGGATGAGATTCATTGATGTCACATCTCTTCTGCTGGAACCTGGGTCCCCAGGAGGCTGTGACTCTGTCCATTTGTCTTCATCTTTACATCCCCTAAACAGGACATCATATGAACAAATGCAAAAAAGAAAAAAAATTGTATGATGTAACACTGTACTTTATTATTTTCCTATCATCGTATGGTGCCCAGTGGGTGCGTCTTTTTCTCAGCCGGCCCTTTCTAAAGCTGGCCTCAGGATCCTGTACCAACTCAGAAAGGAGCATCCTCAGGCCTGGAGAATTCAGAAGGGTTTCTTTGGAAAGGATTCAATAGCTCTCTGAGAAACCTCAGAGATTGTCCTGGGACTCCTGACGGCCAAGAAAGGAGTGACTTTTTTTCCCTTTTATTCAGACTCAAGTTAGTTAACATACAATGTAGTCTTGGCTTCAGGAGTGGAATGACTTTTAAAGAAACTGATCCAGGAATGTCTGCGTGGCTGTCCTTTTTCTTCTCTCATATGTTTTCTCACAAAGAAGACAGATGTTGGAGATCAAGTGTTCGGTTTTCTGGCATATTCAATGGAGCAAGTTTGTCTGCTTTCTCATCTCTGGAGCAGTAGGCTGTGGGCTGAGAGGATTACCAGATGGCCCACCTCCAGGGCACCAGCTCCGATGTAAATTCTGTGACTGGTGCCCTGAAGACAGTTTGTTTACACAGGAATGAAGCCTCCTACACTGAGGCAGCTTGGCAACCTGGGTCCTCCCCGGTGCTTTTCAAATATACAGACCACCCCGCACCCCAGGGTTTCCCATCCTTTGATTACTGACCATAGGTTTAAATCCAGGCAAACATAAAATGGTGAACTGAATCAAGTGCCCATTAAGTCCTATAAATCTATCGTCTTTCCATTTGGCCCCCGAATTGCTCATGTTGCCCAGATAACATGTAGCCTTCCCTTGAGAGTTGCTCAAGCCTACGGAGATTATTGTAAACTTTGGACTCGTAAACCAATCTATTAGTCTTGTTCCTACTGATCAAGTTTTGGGGTGATCCAGGGGCTCGGAGCTGATGGCCAAGAAAGAATTGTTCAAGATGTCTTTGGCGCAAAAACGGTGATTGTATTAAAACACAGGTGCAGGACCTGTGGGCAGAAAGAGCTGCACGGAGGTTGTGAAGAGTGACTCCTTATATACCATGAGGCTCAGGGAGGTAAAATCAAGAGGCAGGTTCTTAAAGGGATTTTCCACATAGTAAAGACTCACAGATCACTGAAGGCCTAGCTCTGGTCAAGCTCCGTTTGTTTTCTCTCTGGTAAGGCATTACCATTAAGACAGGAGGGAGTTCCTGGAGAAATGTTCTACTCGGCATTTGCCTCAAGTATTTGTCGGTGGGCTGCAGGTTATAAGGAAATTTAATTCCACCTGCCATTTGTTTCTTGCCTTTGTTCCCCATAGCACTGCGGAGGGGTGATGTGGGGGCACCGAGAAGTCTCCAGGTTACTGGAGATCAGGCTGTTGTTAAGACTACCCTTCTCCCGTAATTTATCAAGATTTTTGTAAACCGATGGAGACCCACATCCTGTATGACTGTGGTCTCCATCACTTAACCGTTTGTTTTCTTTTCTTTCTTTTGTCCTTGGGCCGCCAGGAGTGCCTGAGGAAGATCACACACAACCCACGTGGTGGGGGGAGGGGCCACGTGATGGCTGGTACTTTGCCCCCAGCCTGCCTCGTGCTCCGTCATCCCTGCCCCTAATGATAGCAGTCACTAGTGTTTCCTGGGCGCACCCTCACCCCACGTACTACACCGCATTCTTTACACAACCGACCCCATTTAATCCTCCCAACAACCCCATGAAGTGTGTAGACTGGTAGCATTCCCAATTTAGGAATTAAAAAGAAAACAAAAGGAGAAGCACATAAAGATTTGGAAATTTTACCAGTTTCGTATGGCGAGTAAGTAGCAGAGCTAGAAATTGAACCCAGTCTGACTCCAGGGCTTGAGGTCTTGATCTTCACCTAACGGAAGAGTCTGGATCCCGGAGCGCCCCCTACCGACCATATGCTCCACTTCCTCTCTCAACTCTGTGTTGGTAACTAAGACTCGTGTTTTAGAACAGGGCGGAGAACTGCGATGATCCACCCCCAAGAGAGTGCCACTGGTGTGGAGTGCCCCGGGGACACGATTATCCGGGAGGCCTTACAGCCACCAGCTCTCATTAGCCCCATCACTTGTGTTAATATGCAGAAATAGTGCAGACCGGTTCCTTTTGCTGACATTAAAATACACTTAGGCCGGGAGCTCTTTCCAGAAGGGACGGCCAGTTGGGCACGATTTGTATGTAGTGAACTCAGGTTGGCTCCTGCACCTCGTTTTTCCTCACGTACAGAATAGCCATAGTATGTACCTTACAGACCAGCACCATTCATATGATAGGGTGCAGGTTAGGCCCCAGCACTGGGCAGAGGAAGCCAGCCGGAAGTCAGAGTTACATCTGTCGAGATCATCATCAGAAGCAATTAGGGTCTTCCTCTCCTTTAAATTAAATGTAAGTAGTGAGACAGTATCCGGTTCTCTCCCCTATTCCCTTCATTTTTTTAAAATGTTTGTTTATTTTTGAGAGAGACAGAGACAGAGGCTGAGAGATAGAGTGCAAGGTGGGGAGAGAGAGAGAGAGGAGGAGACACAGAATCCGAACCAGGCTCCATGCTCTGAGCTGTCAGCACAGGGCCCGACACGGGGCTCGAACCCATGAACTGTGAGATCATGCCCTGAGCCGAAGCCAGATGCTTAACTGACTGAGCCAGCCTACCTCATTCCCTTTATACTTATATATAATAAGTCCCTTCTTGTTTGTGTACCCAATTTTTTAAGTTTCATTTAGATCCTAATTTATTAATCTCATCCACAACCGGTTACAATCTGCCCTTCTGGAGGCCTCTGCTTCCTAAAGCACGTCCAAGCCCCCTTTGCCACCCTGATTTATAATGTGATATTTAGCACCCTCAGCTGCTGCTAAAACCCAGGGGGCAAATTGGTTACCTAGCAACCACATAAATGCAATTGCTAACCGTACAGTTTAGCCCCATTTTGCTATAATGAAATAATATGTCTTATGAGAATGAAAAGCCGAGGTGTGCTATATGAGGTCAGTGCTTTGGAGAAAAACCGCTGCTTTCAGACGGATTAACAAAGCAGGAATTGTGCTGGTCACACCCCTGGTTCTCAGTGACTCACCGTTTTCTGGAACGGAAGTCCCACCAGGTGAGTCCTTGGGCCAGGAGAAAACAGCGGCCATGTTTGGTGTGCCTGGCCGTCTTTCCATAGATGTAAATTTGGGTTTATCTGGGTGGGGAGGCCATCTACCGCCAGCAGGATAGCTTACCGCTCACCTCACGTAGACCTGCCCGGCCCCCAAAGATTTCTGTAGTCAAATCCCTCGGTGAAGAGGATCACCGAGAGGAGAGATGTTTCTTTTCTTCTTTCAAAATGAAATTCATAGATAAAATCACTACCTACCCACATAATTTGAAAACAATTCTCAATATTATGCCATGGCTTTCATATAAAGGAGAAATAGAAAGTCGTTTGCAGTCTAAATTTTTTTTAATGTAAATGTTCAGATCTGACTACATGGAAAGATTTTGTAGTCAAATGTGTGCACCTGCTTACAGCGAGTCAGCTTGAATTTAGGGGAAGTTAGATGACTCAGAACCCATCCCGCTGGACACGCTCTGGGGGCGGGAAATGCAGAGGTTTGGACACTTGTAAGAACAGAACTAGAAGTCAGAGCTGATTAAAATCACACACACAAAACATCTCGTTTATATAGAGAATTAGGTTCTTCACTCAGGGAATCATAAAGAGGTTTTCCACTTACATGAACGCTGGATGGGACCCTGGGAGTCAGGTATCAAACGGGATACTTCTTTGTTGAAGGGCTGTCTTTCAACTTTCCGAAATGTTTGCATCCTGGGTTCTGCTCCTGAAAGCCAACAGACGTCCACTCCCCCTCCGCTCTTCCTCCTGCGCTTCCACACATGCCATCCTGGCGTTCACTGCTGGTCTGTCCTACCTGCCCAGCCTGACTTCGCACTTCCCCCCAAACCTTAATCCATTCGTCCATTCACTTATTCCTTGATCGGTCTTACAACAATGTCACTGTAGCTTCGGCTCTGTTTTCTTTTTTTTTTCTTAATTTTTTTTCTGTTTTATGTTTATTTTTGAGAGACAGACAGCATGAGCAGGGGAGGGCCAGAGAGAGAGGGAGACACAGAATCTGAAACAGGCTCCAGGCTCTGAGCTAGCTGTCAGCACAGAGCCCGACGTGGGGCTCGAACCCACGAACTGTGAGATCATGACCTGAGCCGAAGCCGGACGCTTAACCGACTGAGCCACCCAGGCTTGTCTCTGTTTTCTTACCAGTGAGAGTCAATGGACTTTACACGTATATATAGCATCGCATACACACACACTCAAATATTTCATAGGAGGATAAAGTGAACAATTTTGTGCCCAAATACTGCAGCACCCCTCCCCCCCACTTTGTGTAATGTGTGTCTTCCCAGAAATCTTTGTTTAGAAGCAAGCACGTAAATCCTTTCTGCAGTGTTTTTGCAGGTGTTTTTCCGGTGACGGAAGCTGTCGCTATATTTGGTTCCACATCCTGCTTTTTCACCATTTCCTCATGGGCACTGTTCACAGGTCTTCTCATGCTTTTTAATGGCTATGTGGTCGTTCATTTTAAGGATGAACCACAATTTTTTAACACATTGGTTAGGTTGTTGTTTTTATGATACAACAATGTCTAAAGCAGAGAACAAAGTAGCCCATAACATCAGGATCCAGAAAAGCAAGTTCACATTTGTCTTTTACCAAGAGAAAAGTAATGGATGCGGATGGTGCAATTAAAAAGGGGGTGGGCAGGGGGTGACACCACGGTATGAATTAGGTAAAACTCTCCCTTTCCTGACGTTCCCATCCCTCTCTCCTAAAACAACCCCAACAACCGTTCCGTGTGTATCCGTTCAGAAAAAAGAGAAAGGATGTGGATATGCCAGGCGTGCAGGCTGAGTGATGCCCCACCGTGACTCCGCACAGACGTAGCCTCCCCGTCTGACCCCTGTGATTATGTTATCCTCGATGGCAGGAGGGCCTTCGGAGAAGTGACTGCGTTCAGGATTTTGATTCCAAGAGATTGTCCGGGTGGCCCCACTGTAATCACCAGGGTCCCTCCTCGTAAGAGGGATGCAGGCGGTTTGAGAGGAGGCACGGTACAGTGCTGGTGGCTTCGATGACAGAGGAGGGGCCACGTGCCAGGGAAAGCAGGCGGCTTCCAGAAGCTGGGAGGGGCAGGCGGCCTCCAGGAGAGACTGCAGCCGTGAGACTTCTGACCTCCAGAACCCTTTTACAAGAGAATAAACACGTGTGGTTTTAAGCCACTGAGTGTGTGGCCATTTGTTACAGCAGCCACAGGAAACTCATACTTTCGGAAATCATTTTTACTTACCTAAGGACCATACTCTGTATATGAATTTGGTTGTTCTTTACTAATAGTACCTTGTTACTTAAAATTTCACAGGCACAGGCCTTTCCCCAAACTAGGCTTGCAAGCACCCTGAAGGCAGAAACTCTGCTTAGTATCTCCTCCTCTGGGCTCTTGTCTCAGGAGTGAACTTTGCTGCTTAGTTAAAACTACAGAAGGACACAGATGAGGGCAGAGCTGGCAGCGGATGCTTCTGGTGTCCACATTCTGGGATCCCTGAGCCCACCTGGATCTCAGCTGCCTCCATGGTGGGCACCCCTCCCCCCACACCAGCTTCTTCCCATTCACGTGCTTCTCCAAAGCCAAGGGAGTTGTGTACCAGCACGGGGCAGCCCAGAATTGGGGAAGTTAATGTCCCCAGAGGTAGCCTCTAGCCCGCGGGGACCCGGGTCAGTGGGTCAGCACCCTGTGTGTGGAATTGTGAGATGCACTCTGCCGGCCTCCTCAGAGGGGCCCAGGGGACCGAGCCCGTTGCCCACAGTGGTAACCAGATCAGTAACACACCCATGAAGATTCTCCTCCTCCTCCTCGGCCCTCACTCACGCTTCCTGAATCTTCCTCCAACAGAAATCGCCTGCTCGTACGTGCCATTCTTGCCTCAGACTCAGCTCTGGGGGAACCCCAGTTAATTCAGAACTCCAGCTTTGCCTCTTTTTCTAGCTGAGGATGCTTCGCCACCTCATCCTCCTAGACCTTAACGTTCTTATCTGTGAAACGAAGATAACGGAGTTCGCCTCAATAGATTGTCGTAAAGCAGAAAAGCGATAATGTATATGAAGTTTCAAGCACATTATTAATGAGCTGCTACTGTTCAAACCATTTGGTGGCTCTTAGGTAACGGTAATTGCCTTATAAAAAGCAACCTGATGAAATGGATGCATCAAACTCCTGGTAGAAGCTGAATTTTCTAAAACTGGTCTTGACCTTCGAAAGAGTTCTTGTTCCTTCTACCATCTTTATTCAACAGATAATTGTGAGCACCTACTGTGTGTCGGGCTGCCCTCTAGGAGCAGTGAATGAACAAGGTAGACAAAAATCATACCTTCCTGGAGCCTGGGCACATGTGGATTTGTTTGTTCAGCAAATGGTAGTTGCGCCCTTGGAGGCACCAAGGCAAAAAGAATATAATTGTCGCTTCCATCTCTATCCTTCCTCTTCCTCTTTATTTAAAATGGGGGTTTATTTATTTTACATATGTTTATTAGTTTCCTAGCATGTGCCAGGCCCTATGCTAGGCACCCTCTTTATATAAAGATAACTAATTTTGGTCCCTGAACTTAAGGAAATGTATAGACTGCGTAAAGAAATGAAAGTAGGTTAATGAAAAAGCTCTGCTCACTTTTTCTAGCTCGCTGACTGTGACTGTAACTCAGAAAAAAAATTTCTTCTAATCACCGGTTCTAATACAAATAAAATGTAGTGATTCATTAATCTCCTTAGCCTATAATTGCAAATTGGGTTTTCTCTAGAATGTACCTAAAGGAGGTAGGTGCCTATTAAGCGGTTTAGGGGAGTTTTATTTAAGCTGCAAATAAAATTAGTTTACTCATTTTTAATTTAATTCCCAAGAGGCATTTTGGAAGCCTTCCCTTCTCATTTGACCTAAAACCATGTTTTAAAATTATTCTTCTCTTAAATTGAAGGCCTTTCCAGCATTGCGCGTAAGAAGTCTTAAAACTCATCTGTTTTCCTTTTTGTAATTGACTTACGAATGCATAATTGACTCACAAATGCATAATTGACTATGCATGGCATTTTAAAAGGGCAAAGTTTCCATTTGCTTTTCGATCTCTTGGAAGTTTTCTTTGGTTTTCCTAAAGCCCTCTTTCAACAACATTCCAAGTGACTCCTTGGGTCTTCTCTCCTGGGGACACCAACCAGCTGGTATCTTCATGGAGCGGCCACTTCTCTGTAGTAATGGCACCAGAAGATTTGACTGAGGTGGGCACAATTTTCAGACTCCTTATTGGCAACTAAATGAGCACTTGGCCTCATTCTTACACTTGGACAATTTTTTTATGAGTCACTGGACTATAATGTATCGCCACGATCATTGTTAGAGCAAGCCCTCTAAACAACAAAGAATTCTGTATTTTCCATCACCTGAGCTGTGAATTCTATTCACACACACACACAAACCATGTACTCTGGTGACTTTAGTAGAAGCACAAAGAAAGTAGCCGTTACCATTTGGGAAAGGACTTTCTAAGGACAATGTTGAGTTAGAACAAGCAAGCCTAGCACTGGACAGTGGTGGTTCATGCTGCCTTGAGTGGACATAAGTTCATGTCTCTACCCGGGAGAAAGACGGGTCGTACAACAGGAAGCATGGAAAGGGGCTAAGGAGAAAAGACCAGATGCTGAGCCAAAGTTAGGAGCACAGGGGGGCTTTACTTAATCTGGGTGCTTCTAGTTGGAGAAAATGGGCAGTTGGTACTTTCCGGTGGCATGACTGAAACAAGCCAGGGGAGAGGGCAGAGGGAGAGTCTTACTGGTTTCCCCAGAAGCCAACATGGAAGCAAGACCAAAAACGTAAGACAGGAAACCATCAAAATCCTAGAGAAGATAACAGGCAGCGTGGAAGCAAGGATTTGAGTGGAACTTGGTTTACTTGAGAGGTACAGAAAATACCAGTAGGAAAGGGAAGACATAGGACAGGGAAGGAAGGCAACAAATAATGAGTGATTATCTAGCCAATTATTTTCTTAGGAAGAAACACTTAGAAAACACTATAAAAAGCCTCCGAGAAAGACATCGGATATGGGGTGCAGGCAGGAAATGCTGAGACCTGAACTCTGGATAGGCCACCAGCGGAACCCTCTCAAGGTGGGGCACGTGGGTGATGTGACCCAGATCTCAGCAAACACTGACTTGAAGTTTAGTATTGACCATGATCCATCCATGAATCTACCAATTGGTTGGGCTTTGTAATGACTCGATTACCAACATATTTCTTCCCGGCCATTGCCTTCGTGAAAATGACATGTCCCGCACAGTGAGGCTAAGCTCCCTTCCTGATTACATGGAACATGACCAATGAGTCGTTCATCTTTTCCCCAGAAGTAGGTTCTCAAGTGGTGCAATCTGTGTCGTGCTCTTTCTCTACAAGACAGAAGGGATTTGATTCCTGGAATTTCATTAAGTCCAAGTTATTTAACTGGCTTCTTCTAAATCCTGACTTGTGCCTGGTTGCTTGTGCATGCCAACACAGAATTTCAGAATTACAAGCTGAGAAATGTTTCTGGAAGCTACTTACAGCCTTCTTAAGCAGGGTCTTACTTTCTGTCTGAACCAACTGTTATCAAAATACATTTGACATTGGCCATGGGAGTGAGTTGGTGAAGGGGTCCCTGGGAGTTCCAAGCACAAATCCTGTTAATAGGTAATAAGATTATGAGCACAACCCATGTAGAACACACGTAGTTTTATCAGCTCAAGTGAAACACAGAGATGCCAAGTCATTAATGGGATTCAGCATCTGTGTCTTTCATGGGTTTCTAAGTAGACGAAGTTCACTGCTACCCAAGTTAACCAACAGAATCAAAGCTACATCCATGTGTGGAATATTTATTTATTCTACTTTGGGAGAAAAACACTTTGTAACCCTTTCCCTTTTTTATACTGCACTTTCCTTCCACTTTCTGAAACTGTTAAGAAAATGAATGAACCAGAATGTAAAACGTCATGGTGCATTTTGGAGTGTCTGACCACAATCTGCGGACCTAGACAATGCTAGACTCTAATTTCACTGTTGAGCAGGATCAAGGTTATTGGCTAATGGCCTTTGAGAAAGGAGGAAGAAAATAGTATGTTGAATGCAATACCCCCGTATTTTGTTATTAGGAGCTTTTGTAAGCCCTAGCTAGACAATGCAGTCATAGGATAGTCTTTCTTTTTTCTTCTCTGTCTTTGTGGGTGGCTTGATACAGGCTCCATTTATATATATTACTCTTAGAAATTATTTTTTATTCTCCATTGAATTTTTTTTGAGATGTATTACAAAGAAGCTTTGACTTAATCACATTCAAGCCCCTGAGGCATTGGCAATCCAGCGCCAACATTTTGACTGCTTTCCTGTGGAATTCACTCAGAGTATTGAGAACCCACCCAGCCCCGCCCGATGCAGTCATGCAAATCCCTGGTGATGATAACTTACAAGTATTGAAACATAAGGATTGGAGCGACCACTTACGAACGAATCAGTCTCCTTTGAGAAGAATGGGTATGAGCTCCACTTTAAGTGTCTGGTAGAATTCCCTTGGGAAGTCACCTGGCCCTGGCCTCTTATTCATTGGGAGATTTTTGATAACAGATTAGATTTCTTCACTGGTTATCGGTCTATTCATGCTTTCTATCTCTTCTCGTTTGAATTTTGGTAGTGCATGTGCATTTAGGAATTTGTCCATTTCTTCTAGGTTGTCCAGTTTGTTGGCATATAGTTTTTCATAGTAATCGCTGATGATTGCTTGTATTTCTAAGGGATTGGTTGTAAACAGATCCATTTGTATTCATGATTTTGTCTATCTGGGTGCTCTCTCTTTTCTTTCTAAGGAGCCTGGCTAGAGGTTTATCAATTTTGTTTTTTTCAAAGAACCAACTCTTGGTTTCATTGATCTGCTCAACCGTTTTTATTGTTTGTTTGGTTTTTGTTTTGGATTCTATATTGTTTATTTCTGCCCTGATCTTTATTATTTCTTTTCTTCTGCTCGGTTTGGGGTGCTCTTGCTGCTCCCCTTCTAGTTCCATTAGGTGCTCTGTTAGATTTTGAATTTGTGCTTTTTCTAGTTTGTTGAAATAGGCCTAGATTGCAATATACTTTCCCCTTAGGACTTCCTTTGTCATGGTTACCAGAGGGGAGGTGGGCAGGGGGATGTGGTAAATAAGTGATGGGAATTAAGGAAGGTACTTACTGTGATGAGCACCAAGTATTGTATGTAAGGGTTGAATCACTAAATTCTATACCTGAAACTGATATTACACTGTATGTCAACAAACAGGAATTTGAATAAAAATTTGATGTAAAAAAAAAAATAAAAGAACCAACCAGTCTCTTTCGCTCTTAATGCTTCCCGTCTTTGCCCAGCCACACAGTAGTGACATTCAAAAGTCAACCTACACAGTGCATCCTTTTTCTGTCCCCATACACCTGGTCACTCGATTCATGCTGATCGCCCCGTAACAGTGACAGCTTGCGCTCTCGCCCTCCTTCAGCCTCTCTGGACACACCGGGATCTTTCTACAGCTCACTGGTGACAAGCTCTTCTCCTGATGCCCCTGTGACCTGAAGCAAGCGGGTGGAAACCCACAGATCTCTGCAGAGCTGAGCCCTTATTCAGATCTCAGCTCAAACGTAACCTCCTTGGAGGGAACGCTTCCGGTTACCCCACCTAAGTTGGCATCCCGCTCGGTGGCACTCTGTCAAACCTCCCGCGTGTGTTTTCTCCATGGCATTTGCCACCCTCTGACAGCATCTAGGTTGTACCATTGTCACCCGGTCTATTGCTGGCTTCCCCCCGCTGCACTGAGAGCCTGTGACAGCAGAGGACTTGTCTCGCTTGTCCTTAGCGAAATCACTCATGTCCCATGGCCTAGGACATAGTGATTGCTCAAAACGCATTTGAAAGAATGAATACATTTTTCAATCAAATATTGAGACATTTGCAATCCCTTTGGCACTTAACACGTGCTGTTTTTATTTTTTCCTTCGGTTTTTATGCCTTTTATTTCCTTCTTTAGCCTTATTGTTCTCTTCTTTTTGGCTTTTTAATTTTTATTTTAATTCCAGTTAGTTAATAGACAGTGTTCCATTAGTTTCAGGGGTCCAATATAGTGATTCAGCACTTTGGTACGTCCCCCGCTGTCCCTCCTGGCAAGGGCGCTCCTTAATCCCCATCACCCATTTCCTTCACCTCCTCCCCCCGCCCCTTTCTGGTAACCATCAGTTTGTTCTCTACAGTCAGGGGTCTATTCCTTGAATTTTGTCTCTTTTTCTCTCTTCTACCCTTTGCTCATTTGTTTTGTTTCTTAAATTCCACATAGGAGTGAAATCACGGTATTTGTCTTTCTCTGCCTGACTTATTTCGTTTAGCATTATACTCCCTAGATCCATCCATGTCATTGCAAATGGCAAGATTCCATTCCTTTAGTGTGTGAATAATATTCCATTACACACACACCCCACATCTTCTTTATCCACTCATCAATAGATGGACACTTGGGCTGCTTCTACATCTTAGCTATTGTAGATAATGCTGCTATGAACATCGAGGTGCAGGGGCGCCTGGGTGGCTCAGTTGGTTAAGCGGCCAACTTTGGCTCAGTCATGACCTTCTGGTTCTAAGGTTCAAGCCCTGCTTTGGGCTCTGTGATAACAGCTCAGAGCCTGGAGCTTGCTTCGGATTCTGTGTCTCCTTCTCTCTCTGCCCTTCCCCTGCTCACACTCTGTCTCTCAAAAATAAATAAGCATTAAAAAAAAAAAAAAACCATAGAGGTGCAGGTATCCCATTGAATTAGTGGTTTCGTATTCTCTGGGTAAATACCCAGTAGGGCAGTTGCTAGATCCTAGGGTAGATCTATTTTCAACTTTTTAAGGAAATTCTGTACTGTTTTCCGCAGTGGCCGCCCCAGTTACATTCCCACCAACGGTGTAAGATGGTTCCCCTTTCTCCACTTCCTCACCAACACCTGTTGTTTCTTGCGTTGTTGATTTTAGCCGCCTGTCAGAATTGACAGCTGTGCGGTTTTGATTTGCACCTGCCTGATGGTAAGTGACAATGCACATCTTCTCATGTGGCCGTTGCCCATCTGTGTACCTTCTTTGGAGAAAAGTCTGTTCATGTTTCCTGCCCAATTTTAATTGGATTATTTGGGTTTTGGGTGTTGAATTTTATAAATTCTTTATATATTTTGGATCCTAATCCTTTATCAAATATGTCATTTGCAAATATCTTCTCCCGTTCCATAGGCTGCCTTTTAGTTTTCCTCATTGTTTCCTTCACTCCTCAGAAGCTTTTTATTTTGATGAAGTCCCAATAGTTTATTTTTGCTTGCCGTGGGAGACATACCTAGAAAAATGTTGCTGTGGCCGACGTCAAAGAGGCTACAGCCTATGTTTACTTCTAGAATCCTTATGACTTCAGGCCTCAAATTTGTGGCTGTAATCCATTTGTGAATTTCTTTTTGTGCATGGTACAAGAAATTGGTCTGGTTTCTTTCTTTTGTATGTTGCGGCACCGTTTTCCCAGTACCAGTTCTTGAAGAGATTATCTTTATCACATTGGATATTCTTTCCTGCCTTGTCAAAGGATAACTGACCATTTAGTTATGGGTTCATTTCTGGATTTTCTATTCTGTTCTGTGTGTCTATTTCTGGGCCAGCACTATAGTGTTTTGATGACTCCAGCTTTGTAATATAACTTAAATTCCATAATTGTGATGCCTCCAGCTTTGCTTTGCTTTGTCAAGGTTGCTTTGGCTATTCAGGGTCTTCTATGGATCCTTACAAATTTTAGAATCATGTGTTCTAGTTGTGTGGGACAATGCTGTTGGTATTTTGATAGGGACTGCATTAAATTTATAGATTGCTGTGGGTAGTAGAGGCATTTTAACGATACTTGTTCCGCCGGTCTGTGAGCATGGAGTATCTTTCCATGTGTGTGTGTGATCTTCAGTTTTTCTCATGAGTATTTTACAGTTTTCAGAGTCCAGATCTTTTATCTCTTTGGTTAAGTTTATTCCTAGGCATCTTATTTTTTTTGGTGCAGTTGTAAATGGGATTGATTCCTTAATTTCTCTCTCGGATGCCTCATTACTAGTGCAAAGAAATGCAACAGATTTCTGTACATCGATTTTGTATCCTGGAACTTTACTGCTTTTGTTTATCAGTTCTAGCAGTTTTTTGGTGGACTCTTGTGGATTTTGTATATGTAGTATCATATCTTCTGCAAATGGTGGAAGTGTTACTTCTTCCTTACTGATCTGGATACACTTTATTTCTTTTTGTTGTCTGATTTCTGTGGCTTCAACTTCCAGGACTACGTTGAATAAAAGCGGTCAGTATGGACCTCCTTGCCTTCCTCCTGAACTCAGGCGGAAATCTTTCCGTTTTTTTCCCACTGAGTATAATGTTTGCGATGGTTTTTTTTTTCATATATGGCCCTTATTATGTTGAGATATGTTCCTTCTATCCCTACTTTGTTGAGTGTTTTTGTCATGAATGAATGTACTTGGTCCAATGCTTTCCCAGCCTCTATTGAATGATCATATGATTCTCCTCCTTTCTCTTATTGGTGTGATGTATCACATTGATTATTTGCAAATATTGAACCACCCTTGCAACCCAGGAACATATCCCACTTGATGGTGGTGAATAATTTTTTTAAATACATTGTTGAATTCAGTTTGCTAGGGTTTTGTTGAAGATTTTTGCATCTGTGTTCATCAGAGATATTGACCTGTAATTCTCCTTTTACTTGTATATTTATCTGGTTTGGGTATTAGGATAATGCTAGCCTCACAGAATGAATTTGAAAGTTTTCCTTTTCTCTTTTGGAATAGCTTGAGAAAAATAGGTATTAAGTCGTTAAATGTTTGATAGAATTCACCTGTTAAGCCATCTGGCCCTGATCTTTTGTATGTTGGGAGATTTTTTTTTTATTACTTAATTTTTTTGCTGGTTATTGGTCTATTCAGATTTTATGTTTCTATTTCAGTTTTGGTAGTTTATATGTTTCTAGGCATTTATCCATTTTTTTTCTAGGGTGTCCAGTTTGCTGGTGTATAGTTTTTCATATTCTCTTATAATTGTTTGTATTTCTAGGGTATTGGTTGTTATTTCACCTAATTTGTGACTTTATTTGAGTCCTTTCTATTTTTCTCTTGATAAGTCTGGCTAGAGCCTTACCAATTTTATTGGCTTTTTTGAAGAAACAGCTCCTAGTTTTATTGATCTGTTTTAGTGTGGAGTGTTTTGCTTTTTGTTTGTTTTGGAATCATTTATTTATGCTCTAATCTTTATTATTTCCTTCCTTTTGCTTGTTTTAGATTTTCTTTTTGTTGTTTTCTAGCTCCTTTAGATGAAAGGTTAGGTTGTGTGTTTCAGATTTTTCGTGCTTCTTGAAGTAGACCTGTACTGCTATACATTTACCTCTCAGGATTGCTATTGCTGTATCCCAAAGGTTTTGGACCATGGTATTTTCATTTTTATTTGTTTCCATGTACTTTTTTAAAAATAGTTTATTGTCAAATTGGTTTCCATATAACACCCACTGCTTCTCCCCACAAGTGCCCCCCACCATGACCATCACCCCCTCCCTCCCTCCCCCTTCAGTCCATGGTTCGTTTTCAGTATTCAGTCGTCTCCCTTAATCTGTGTCCCTCACTCTCCCCCGCTCTCTTTCCCCCTTCCTCTCCCCATGGTCCCCTGCCAGGTCTCTCCTGGTAGACCTATGAATGCAAACATATGGTATCTATCCTTCTCTGCCTGACTTATATTGCTTAGCATGACACCCTCGAGGTCCATCCACTTTGCTACAAATGGCCATATTTCATTCTTTCTCGTTGCCATATAGTACTCCATTGTATATATAGACCACATCTTCTTGAATGGATCAATGGATTCTGTGTGTGTGTGTGTGTTACTCTCTCTGCCACTCCCCGCCCCCAAAAAAAAACATTAAAATCCTTTTTAAATAAATAAATGTGATGTCTCAAGTAGCCCGTGATACGGCAAAGACATTTTTTTATCCCTTTCTATCCTTGATGCCACAGTGTTTCATGCAATAGCAGGTCCTCAAATATACACATCGGTGGGTAGTGTGATAAGGCGAGAGAATCCCTACAAGGGAAGGAAGCCAAGGTGGGTGGAGCATCCATGTGCACGTGGGCGTCTGCCTTCTCACTTAATCCCATAACCAGCCATAAAGCAGGGAGTGGCTTCCCCACATTGTCCAGGAGAAGCCTGAGCCTGTGACTGAACTGCGTGTCCGGAGCCAACCGGGGTCCAAACCGACATTCTCTGCTGGGCTCCTTCACGTTGCTCAGGGTGGAGTAAGCCCAGGGACTCTGTGAGGGTTTCCGAGTGGAGGCAGAGGAAGACAAGTCGAGCTGCCACTTTGTGCCCGTGTCCCTGGAACGTCCTCCCAGTGATGAGCCCTTAAGAAAGAGCTAAGTGAGCATATGCATGTGGAACACTAGGTCTCCCTTTCACATTGTAAGTGTGCTTGCAAACACAAAGGTTTTTGAAAGTCAAATATACATCACCACCTAGTCACAATCCTAGAACCACTTTGGAAAGGGAGACAGGTCACCCGTTTGTACCCGTGTTTCCGCAAGGGAGGAGCCCTCTGGGGTGGGGGCGGGGAGTCACATTAGCCCAACACAGGCAGCCATCATGACTGGAACGGACACCCTGGAAGGCGTGAGTCCTGTTGAGAGCTGATAAAGTCGGAACAAGCCTTTGGGCCCCTCAGCCGCCCACCCACAATTTCAGGACAGCCGTGAACTCAGGCTAAGAACAGCAGCTTTAGAAAATTCCCAGAATTGTAAGCAGTGGAAATTTTTAAATAAAAAAATACTATCATTTATATCACCTCTTTTTAAAAGAAATGTTAGCTGTGTTATGTAACCAATAGACACGTTCGGAAGAAAAGGAAAAGGAAACCAAAAAAAAAAAAAAATCGTTTATAAGCCGGTCATCATCATCGCTACTGTTTTTCTCTGATACATTGACATCTTATTTCACCGTGCACGAACAGTTCCACATTTTTCTTTTGTTACTTAACACATCGCGGCATCAAGGATTGTAATGGCATCTCACAATCAGTATTTAATTGCGAGTGTTTTAGCGTCACATCATTGTAAGAGTCAAACACAGACGCCCAGCAGTGCGGGGCCCCTCGCTCTCTGCTTTGTCTAAAATTATTTTAGAATCTCTCCAATTTTCTGAGGCGCATTCTCTTGCATCTCCAGGTCCCCCATAAAATGGCCTCAGATCTCACAATCAGAGATATTTTAAAACGCACATCAGAGTACTCAGCTTTAATGTGATCACTGCCTCAGGCCGTAATAAAAACAGAATTTCCCCCCAATTATTATCATCACTCTCTTCATACTACGTCCTGATAAGACCGAGCAACTTTCATTCCTCACCAGGCAGCTAATCATCCCTTGGCCAAGCTCTCTTTATAAGTAGAATGGAATAAATTTCACTGTGCAATGCGGTGATGGTCCCCGACTAGAGATGGGGGTGAGCTCATCTTGGGGAAAGTCGTGGCAAGAGAATTAACATGTGAAGCTAAAAGAGATGTGCGATCCTCCCTCCCCCCACCCACAGGATTCCTCAGCAGGTGCCCCTCCGCACCCATCCCCAGAGCCGCTGGCCCTCACGCACCCACCTCATCCACCTCCTCTGCCCTCTCTTTCAGTCCTTTAAAAACTTCAGAGAAGTTGGCAGTTCGCTTCCCTAACAAATACCCACGGGCTAACCTGCTATGGTTTTATGAAAGTACTTCCCAGAGAGCTACCAAAAATGTCTTCGTCGCTAAATCTAATCGGTGCTTCTCATACTTGTTTTGGCCTCTCCAGAAGAGCAAGTGTATCTTCTTGAATATCTTTCTTATTTTCCTTCCCCAACCTGGCTCACCTGTGGCCACCCCTTGGTTTACCTTGTTAGGTCATAAATAGCGATCTTGATGTAAGTGTCCCCATTGCTCAGTGATACTTTCTGTTCTCCCTCCGGGGATTCCGTGCCCACAGGTTAAGCTCTGCCATCCACACTGATGCCTCACTTCAAGCTCTGACCTCTCTCGATTCAAATTTCCCACTTCCTGTTAGCATCTCCACACCAATGTCCTTGAGGCACTCCTAATGGCTTTGAAAAGAGATGCAGGGAAGAGAGGTGGATAAAGGCACAGACGCTGACGCCAGACCACCTGGGTTCGAATCCTGGCTTTGCCACTAACCAGCTGTGTATCCTTGGGCCATCTAATTAACCTCTCTGTGCCTCAGTTTCCCGATCAGTCAAACAAGTGTAAAAACAATACTTGCCTTATAGGATTGTTGTGATTCTTACAGGATTCTTCGTACCAGTTATGCTAAATAGTATGTGCAGCTCATTAGAACAGTGCCGGGCGGCACATGTTAAATATTCTTGAAGTGTTAGTCATAATAAAATTTAGCAATTTCTTAAATCAATAATATTGTCAGCCAACCTTTCCTGAGTGTTACCTAAGTGCTGTACATGGATTATTTCGTTCATCCTTAAGACGATCCTACGAAGCACCTGCTAATATTACTCTCACTTTGCAGATGAGAAACAAACATGGAGAGGTTAATTAATCAGCTCAAGGACACGCGGCTTTCTCAAGGTCGCATAGCAAGTGGTGGAGCTGTGATTTAAACCGGGGCCGTCTGTCCTCAGACCCGCACTTCTCTTTCACTGTGCGGCCTCCCTGCTCCCTTGACAGGGTTGAAATCAACGAGTTTTCTTTTTCCAACTGCCATCACCTCCTATTTGCTGTCCCCTCCCAGAGACCACCTTCATACCCCCTTCCTCTTTGCCTGCCATCAGTCAAGACCTGCTACACCCAGAATATGTGTTTGACCTTTCTTGCTCTGTTCTCACTGCCGCTGACCTGGTGAACCCCCTTCTCTAGCTTCCCTTGCTGTGACCCCGCTGTGCTGGCCCCCCCGCCCACGGCACCTTGGTGGCCTGTCTTTCTCACCCAGAGTGCAGTCACCATTTGGAAAAAACATATATAGAGAGAGAAACTTTGGCTTTGTAACGTTAAAGCAGAGGAGTTACAGGAAACATTTGAACCAGCAAGAATATGGAGATTTTAAATATTTTTGCAGGGACGCCTGGGCGACTCAGTCGGTTAAGCACCCAACTTCCTCTTGAGTCATGATCTCACAGCTCATGGATTTCAGCCCCGCGTCGGACTCTGTGCTGACAC
This sequence comes from Mungos mungo, assembly GCA_004023785.1. Taxonomy (NCBI): domain Eukaryota; kingdom Metazoa; phylum Chordata; class Mammalia; order Carnivora; family Herpestidae; genus Mungos; species Mungos mungo. Next base: position 41,391 of record PISW01009146.1, on the reverse strand, counting down.
TCAGAGCCTGGAGGCTGCTTTGGATTCTGTGCCTCCCTCTCTCTCTGCCCTCCCCCCACTTCCACTTCCTCTCCCTCTCTCTCCATCTCAAAAATAAATATTTAAATATTTCTACAGCAGCTAGGGAAATTTCCAGGTGGCAGCCACGGATTCAGACCTGTCACCAGAGGCTTTTCTTACGAAGCAGATGGGCTATGGAGCTACAATACTGGACTCAGAAGACATATCCCGTTTTTCCTGGCATATAAGCATTCAGGATTCTCCTTCTCTGCTCTGATGGGTGGCCTGTGATATCACTGAAATAAAATATCTGATTCACAGCAGAAAGATTCCTGTCACCCAGAAGGAGAGAGAAAAATAATGACTGTTTCTCCTCCCCGACCCTAGCATCCATCTTAAACCCTCAACTTAGCGAACTCCTGCATAGCCTCCAGAGCCCAGGGAGAATATACCTTTTCTGTCGAAGCCTCTGTCAGACACTTCGTTCTTTTTCATCATGAAGTAGAGCGTGGTGTTTCGGAAGTGGCTCTGCAGTGACAGCCAAGGCTTCAATTTTTATTATTACGGGTTTTATCATTGAGTGAATGTGTGGCCTTCAGTGATGAGCACACGTTTCTGTGCTGCACTTTCCGCGTCTGGAAAACGGGAGGTTGAACGAGCTCTAGCTTCATATGACTGTTGGGAAGATTTTGTTTTTAATTATGAAAGCCATTCAGCCGGGCACGTTGGAAGTATCCAGCAACTGTGAACCCGCTGAAATGCACAGCCTAAAATAAATACAGACATCCCTGGAAAACTGTACTGCCCGTGCGTGACAAGCGTTGGATTTTTTTTTTCCAAATCAAAAGAATAGCTTCCATTCTTTTGAAAGGAAAAAGAAAATGTCCGGCTTTCTTACATTCTCCTGGGTCAGTAGGTTGTTCCTGCAGCTTGAAGCCAAGGGGACAGTATGAGGAGAGTGTGGGCCAGACGTCCAGCTACAAGTAGGGCTTGATCCAATGTCACCGACATTTGATTGGATCTCTACAAACCAAGATTCTGTCCAAGAACTCCTTTGAAGCGGAAGTCATGTTTGAACTTGGCCTCTGATCTCTGCCTCCTGGGAATTAGCTTTTTAAAAGGGGGAAGAAGAGAGAAGCACAGTGATGACAGGGAGGGTATTGTCATTGCTCTTTTAAGTGGCTCACCAGGTGACAGGAGGAGAGACAGGGATGACAGGAAGAGACTTTCCAGTTCAAATCAGAGTGACGGAGTGCTTCCTTTTTCCTTCCTTCCTCTCTGCAAAGGTTATGTTCCCTCTTTGGGGAGCTGTGGCCCCATTTGGTAAACGAGGTGTCATATGGAGAATTTTCGACAGATACTTCTGTTCTGATAGGGAACGGCAAGAGTTCCGTAAATTCACGAGGTACCTGCAGATGCCTCCTAACTGCTTTCCTGACACTTCTGTGTCTCACCAAACAGCGAAGCAGCCTGCTGGGCCCTCGTGCGGTGAGCGGGGCCAGGACAAAAGGAAGCAACTGCCAACTTAACTAAAAGCTGGTCCTTCCCTTCCGTAAAGCCTGTGGGCAGCTCCAACCCATCCCACTCCACCTTCTGTGGCCAGAGTTTTGCTTCCACGCAGAGGTTTACTGAGATAATTTTCAGTTCCGAACTGGTGCCATCTATGGAAGGCTTCTACTTACCCTGCCCAGATATGTCTAGGAGATGCTGGATTATATGTTCATGTTGATTCTTTTAAATCTAGAAAGATGTCCTTCATTCATTGATTCACTTGTCGGCAGACACCATAAGCATCCACTGAGTCTGCTGTGTGCCTGGTAGTGTCCTAAGGATTGGATACCAGTTAGATGTCTGAGATGCTGTCCCTGACTTCCAAGCACTTTGAGGATAGTGGGAAATCCAAGCCCATGGGTAATGGCAGCTCAAGGGGGTACATCCTCTTGTAACAATAAAGATTTATTGACCATATTCTATGTTCTAAACTCAGTCTTGTGTGGATGCTCATTTCACCTCCTCCACAAGCCAGTGAGGTCAATTTTCTTTTTACCTCTTTTCAGATCAGGGAAATGAGCGTGAAAAAAAAGCTAAGTAATGTGCTTGAGCTCATTGTTCGTAGGGGAAGGGCTGGGGTTCAAATCCAGTTGTGGCTTCCCTCTGCTCTGCATGCTTACATAGATCAGACATGCTAAGAGTTGTAGTTGCACGAACTAAGAGGCAATTGATCCTACCTTGTAGGCAGGACACAGAAGATCATGGGGTTTTCACAGAGGTAGTATTTATGGAGTCTAAAAGGATGAAGTAGGAGTTTGTTGGGAGGAGAGGTATTCCACGCTAGATGACAAGTATATGCTTGCAAAGGCCTAGATATTTCAAGTGGCAGCATACATGCAGAGTAATCAGCTGGAAGGGAAGCTTGGGGCCAAATTATGAAGAACACTTGGCGGCATGCTGAGGGTCCATTCATCACTGTGTTCTCTAATGCTTATCCATACGGACAGGAATCAATACAGGGTGGATGGATGGATGGATGGATGGATGGATAGACGGATGGATGGACAGATGGTTGGATAGATGGATGGCTAGTTGGGTGAAGTATTTGGACCTTATGCATATGGTACACATAAAAGTTAATTCAATTAATCATTTAGTGCACATAAATATTGCCTATTAGCTGGTTATGGATGCAATTGTGCTGCTAGAGACCTACAGTATATAGTAACTTAAAGTGATGTATCTGTCTGCTCGCTCCTGGAACAGCCTAGTGACAGAGAAAGTTAGGGAAAATGTGGTAGCTCCGTGGGGTTGGAACCTAGCTTGCTTCAGTATTGTTGTTCAGCTAGTGCCACGTACTGCCCTCATCCATGTGGTCCGTGAAGGCTGAATACCACATTCGTGTTCCAGAAAGGAGAAGGAAGGAGCCAAGGGGAGGGCTTTTAAAGGAATAGCACAGACATTGGACACAATCATTGTATTTAGCTTTTACAGGCCAAAGTTTGACCATATGAACACAGCTAGCTGCAAGGGAATCTGGAAAATGAAATATTTTTCATTTTTTTGTACAGCCACATATCAGGCTGAAAATTGTATTATTGTAGATGAAAGGGAGGTAGAACAGATGTAGCTCAAACCTGTTATTTCTGCCACTACTGGTTTACATGATCCCCAGTAGTGATGGCGTCCTCTATCAACTGTGTGCCATGCCCTGCTTGGATAGCGGAGACATCAGGAGCAGGTTCCAAATTCTATACTGATAGCAACTGAACCAGGCCTTACAGAGAAACTCCCATACTCTGCCAGTAATAATACCTAACGTTTGTTGACCCAGGAACGTCTGTCAGCCAAGGTGCTTACCACTGCACATTGATTAAGCTAAAGTGCTATTAGATTCCGATTAGACCACTGAAGATACTGAGGCCTTAACAGGTTAAGTGTCTTGTCTGAGGTCATACAGTTGGGAAGAGGTGGAGGCAGGATGCATTTCTAGGCTGAAACAGCCATACACTATAGTTTAAGGGTACATTTGGGCTATCCAGTGGTACTGACAATCATCTCCTGGCATCACCCACCATTACTTTAACACCGGACCAGGCATCACACAGGATTATTTATGGCTGTACCATTTTTCTATACAGAGTGGAAGTTACTCAACCCCACTCCTGATAAGCCGCCCCAAACCTGCAGTACTATTTAAGGTGATTTCACTGATAACTTACCCCAAGGCATTCCCAGAGGTAGACTGATATAGTGGTTATATACTAAGAAATATATATTTAAAAGACATTTTTCTCTGGTTTTTTTCTTCCCAGCAGGTGAGAAGTTATCTAAAATTATTGGGCACTTTACCTCAATCCAAATAAAGTGTATTGCACACTCAGCTCTATATAATAACAGGAATTTCTTTTCTCTGAATAGTCCAATCTTTCGTAAAAGGTCTTTTTAGTTCTGAATACTATACATCTACATTCCAGCTTGAGAGAATTGATGCCTCAGATTTCATCTTGCGAGGTAGGTTAACTAGACATCCATTTTTAAAAATGATATTTAAATAGAGGACAGTGAATTTCCTACTACAGATAGACAGAATAAAAAAAGATAAAATAGAAAAGAAACTGTTATTGTCAGGGTATGGAGCTGGGTGCTGTAAATTTACAAATTAAAATGGAGCTTGTCCCCACCCTCAAGTAACTAAATTGAGCTGTCCCATCCCTATTAAAGAATTGTGCAGGTGATTAGAAACATCACTGAGGCAGCCACCAGGGGAGCGCATCAATTAAAGTCAGTTAGTGTGTAATTTGGGGCAGGACGTCTGGCTGGACACAGATTTGGAAAATTAGGAGTAGTTACAGTCTGAGCAGATTAACGCTGGTTAATTACGAAACAGTTCAGCACCAAGGATAGCTCCCTGCAAAGCTCTTGTGTTCCAAGAGCTCTGGGGATGCAACCTCCAGGGATGTGTGAGTAGACTATTCTTTCTCCAACAGGTTCATTGTTCGAGGGTTCTCACGTGATAATGTGTGCACACGACTGAGCCCATCTTAGATGCAGATTGAATGGCACACGTTAGCATTATCATCACTGTGTCAGGGACTGCCGTGCCAGCCTTGGCCAGAGGCTCCACCAAGAGCTGTTGTCATCAAGGAATTTGTCATGTAACATTCCCTTGCTTTCAGGATGCAAACACGGATAAAGGATAGGAGAAATCAAAAGTCATAGAATGTTGCAACGGTTATGGAATAGTCAAAGGAAAAGAAATGTCACTCTGTCAATTCCTCAAATGAAGATAACAGGAAGCGAGGAAGCACTCTAACAATTGAAAAATGTAGAAGGGCAAGTGGGAAGGCAAAAAATATATATATATATGACTTTTTTTTATTGAAGTTGAACATTTTGCACACCTTCCACTTCTGGAGAAGCAGAGGGAAAGCGAATTCTTTACTCAGAAAATTGAGATAGCTAGGAAATGGGTCCCACCGATGCCTGCTACCGGGAGAGCTCAGTGTTACTGCATGCATGGGAGTTGCTGTGGATGGCCCCAGCCCAGTCAGCCCGTTAGAGCTTTATGGTTTAGATCACAGTGATTAAGGAAATAAGTAAGGTTCGGAAGTTCCTTACATGTAGGTGATAGGAAAAGCTGTGGGAGAGGATAGAATTAGTAAAGGAGAATGTGAAGGGAAGGGAGAAGGAAGGCTGCATACAAGCTAGGAGGGCACACTCACGTTTGTGGGATGAAGACAGGAAAGGGAACTGGCTAAAAACCCTTTCAGGGGGGCCCCTGGGTGGCTCAGTCGGTAAAGTGTCCGACTTAGGCTCAGGGCATGATCTCACCACTCATGGGTTCAAGCCCCACATTGGGCTCTGTGCTGACAGCTCGGAGCCTGGAGCTTGCTTCAGATTCTGTATCTCCCTCTCTCTCTGCCCCCACCCCACTTGCACTCTCTCTCTCTCAAAAATGAATAAATGTTAAAAAAAATAACAATAAAAACTCTTTCAGAGAAGTGAAAGCTCAGGACTGTCCAGGATCAGTGAAGCAAAGGGAAGAATAAATACAAAGAAGAGGGCTGATTGGTTTGGCTACATTGAACTGCAAGGAAAGGAATCCAGTTCACAGTAGGTTATACAATAAATACATTTAGTGAATTCACATAAAGTGGCTGGAGGTAGGCAGTTAAGGAGGGTCAACTGCTCATCATGTCATGGTGAAAGTAAGCTCTCTGTCCCCTTTACTTCATCATCCTCAGCATCTTGGCTTTTTGTCCTTGTGATGTTGCCTCATGGTTGCAAGGCAGCTGCTGCAGCTCCAGACACATCAAAATTCCACTGAAGGGGAATCAGGTGAAAGTAGAAAGTGGAGAGAAGGTTCAAGATCTTCTCTTCTTCTATCAGTGAAGAAAATTCTTTCCGGAAATTCCTGCAGACTTTCCATGACTTTTAATTATCAAGGACCAATCACATGGCCACTCCTATGTGCAGAAGTAGCTAGAGAAGTCTCTGGCTTTTCTGGACTCTATTATTTGTGTGCAGTAGGAAGGAAGCAGTTGGAAAAGGGCTTCGTGAAAACCAACAGAACTAACTCTATCAATGTGATTCCTGGCATTATGATGCGTTTTCTGTGGTTAGTGCTTTTAAATAAGCTAATAAAATACTCAAGATGAGCCAGAGTGCCTTCTCATAAAGTCGGGAAACATAGGTGTGGCAACTCTCAACCCCAGTATTTCGGTTGTTAGAATTAATGGCATTTCTTATTTGTCAACAACTATCATCAGATGAACACGCATTAACTCATGTTTTTTCTGAAATAAAAACTAGGTCATGACTCATTTGCAGTAGGGGTCTTAGTTTTTAAGAATCAATCAGAGGGATTGGTAAATTTTGTGGATTATAATAGAGCCACTTAGCTAAGAATTTACGTAGAGGATGAAGGTCATTTTCTCAATCGAATATTCTAGGACCTCAGGATATATCCACAATGCTACTTTCCATAAGTAATATTGTACTGTGTAAAACTAACTTGTTTTGAAGATGTTGTATCATTGAGCTCAAAATCTCTTTGCCAGAGAAACTGAAAAACCAGGGCCATATCACACTGTGTTTAGTAGACGTTCAGTGAGTTTCGGTCATGAGGAACTATAGCATCCAAGGTTCTCAGCTGAGCCAATGGTTTCAGGAAAAATGATGACCTGGGAAAGTCCTCAAGATGATGAATCGGCTGGGTTTTTTGCAGTATTAATGCTTCTAATTTCAAGCAGAATAGATTTTAATTTCTTGCATGAATCAATTAATACTTATGATAACTTCCTTTAAAGCTCTTACTGGTGTCTGATCAAAAATAGCAGTTCTTCGGATCTATTCATTTCTTTTAAAATGGAGAAGCTGAAGAAAGTTGAGTCACTCTGCTAAGGTGATCTGTGAATTAAAGAATGTTTGACTTCTGCCCAGACCCCTGAGATCATATAACCATTCACTGACACCACAGCTCACTTGCAAGCCTAATGGGATTAGGCTCGGTGTAATTGGAAACACCTGCCCCCAGAAAACTTAGGAAGAGTCCTTATTTCTTCTCTTTTCCACGTGTTCTCTATCCAACCCTTCTGAAATATATCTTGGATCCTCTCCCTATCCCGTCCATGGTTGTGTTAATCCCAGTTGCCATCATCCCTCATCTGGATTACTACAGTTAATAATCCTTTCTCTACACTGAAAAATCTCCTTGTCAAAACATAAATCAGATGATGACAATCCGTGGTGAAACCCTCAGGTGGCTTCCCATTGCCCACAGAGTAAAATCCTGGTCCTTTTCTGAGGCTCTGAAAGCCAACCTCCTAGTCATCGCTCTTCCCTCTATTATAAGCTCCTTACATCTACATGTCTTCTGTTGCACTCAGAAAATTCATCCTGGTTCAGGACTTTTGCCCCCAGGTGTCCCCTCAGCCTCCCTCTACTCTTCCTATCTTTACCCACTGGCCTTTCTTATCTTTGAGGCCTTGGTTTAAATATATCATCAGACAGCCCACCTTGACTACATGTGCTGGAAAATTTCCCTCTGGATGTACCCTCCACCCTCGGTGACCCTGTTAGGTGCTGGATCAGTGGGCTCCCTTGCCTTCTGGCTTCCTGTTGTGTTCAGCCAATAAGGAGATGGGAGGAAAGAATAAGACTGAAGACCATGCACATCTTTCTCCCTAGCTACATCCCTGTGGGGTCACTGCTTCCTGGCCGTGTCCCTTAACCACAGGTCATGGCTGCTACCCAGCAGCCTTCTCCCATCCCCCCCCCATCCTTACCCCCACTCCTCCTCTCCCTTCTTTTTTTTTCCTTTCTCCTCCTTTCTCTTCTTTCTCCCATCTCCCCCTCCAACCCCCTTCCTCCCATTCTTTTCTGATAACCATTCCTTATGGTTCCATGCTTACGTTTTCCCTATATTCTTTCCACATATTTATAAATAGTCTCCTTATGTACTCTTCTCACAAAGTATCCCTATCTGAGCATGCTACATATTTCCTTCAGGGACTCTTAGTGATATACCATCTAAAAAAAGGGAAAGTGTTACTCTCTTCCATGTCATCCCAATTTAACTCTTTACATATGCGTCTGTTTTCCCCCCTGCTTATTTGTTTGTTAAGTATCTCCTCCCACAGGAATCCAACTATCAAGAGAGAAAGTGTCTTATCTGTCTTGTTCATCGCTGTGTTTCTCCCCAGTGCTAGAAGGGAGGGCTGAATTACCGAGTTAATATTTGACCCAAGTTGTGTGTTCATAAATGTGAGAAACATTAAGGATTGTGTGTAGGATTGCATTAGTTCTGATTATTATTTAGTAAGCAGTTCATGGCCCAAGAACCAGGCAGAGAACAGAGACCAGACACAGTAAGTTCAGAACCAGAAGATAATTGGGTGCTGGACAAATTCAGTGTGACCTCATCATTTAATGGTTCTCAGGAGTGCCAATGTTTCCAACTCCAAACAGAAAATCAGGAGGTAGAATCTGAAAGAGGAACATATTATCTGAGATGGTTCACTGGGGAACAGGTGATTCACTAACTGGTGTCTTGGGGCATCTTAATAGGACTACTTCCAATCTCACTCGTCCAACTTCCTCCTAGAGAAGTTGGTTATTAACAGAAGTGGAATTCCTGGTCAAAAATAGTCAATGCAACAATCTCCTGAACGCCTGCGTAGACGTGGCATGACCAGAATCCTTTGCAAATCAACCACAGGTAGGAACTGCATCAGGACTTAATATTGTGGGGAGGCAAACAGGAAAACGAAAAGATGTCAGCTTGTTTCACTGCTTCTCATGAGGGCGCAGAGCAAATGGAGATGTCAGGACATAGAAGAACTGTTCTGGAAACCTAGACTTCCAAGATTGTTGTGTTGACACTGGGGAGGAATTGGGAAACAAAATAAGCCTTCTACCTTCTCCTTGAGTCATTCATCCATCTTGATTGCAGACTCAGGGACTCTTCTGGAGCTGAGTCCAGTAATGGTACAGAGGCAGACGCTGTCTCCGTTAGTCCAGGCAAAATTCCAGTGACGCTGGACTTGACTCACTCGTTCTACAGTGGAGGAGCACAAGTCACAGGGAGCTCAGTCAGACAGATTCTGAATGACAGCAGACACGGATCATTCAGCCCCAGGACCAGTTGTAACATTTGCTCAAGACACATGTTTCTTGGGATCTTGAAATGGTCACCACTAGAATATACAGAACATGTGCTAGGAAGTGATGGATCATCAGAAGCACGTTTCAAATGCTTTAGGCTTTCTAAGTATCAGCCTCCAATCTCCCATCTCCTATTGAGACAAAATAGAGGTTTTCCTTTTTAAAATTATTAATGTTTATTTATTTTTGAGAGAGAGAGAGAGAGAGTGTGTGTGTGTGTGTGTGTGTGAGAGAGAGAGAGAGAGAGAGAGAGAGAGAGAGAGAGAGAGAGAGAGAGAGAGGAAGTATGTGAGTGCACACTGGAGGGGCAGAGAAAGAGGGAGATAATCCAAAGCAGGATCCAGGCTCCAAGCTGTCAGCACAGAGTCTGATGTGGGGCTCGAACTTGTGAACCACGAAATCATGACCTGAGCTAAAGTTGGATGCTTAACTTACTTAGCTATCCAGGCACACCTTTTTTGAAGTTTATTTATTTATTTATTTATTTTGAGAGAAAAAGAGAGAGAGAGAGCACAAATGGGAGGAAGGCAGAGAGAGAAGGAGAGAGAGGCAGAATCCCAAGCAGGCTCTGAGCCTGATACGGGACTCCATCCCATGATCCACAAAATAGATGTTTGTGTTTTTTTTTGTTTTTGTTTTTTAAAGAGGCCAAAATGTCCTAAACTACCCAATGAGAGTTTCTATTCCTCTCACAGCACATCTTAAAATATCTCAGGAGTCACACTGGGCTAGAATTTTCCACACCGTTTGTATATTATTCAGATTCTCTGGGTACAAGTCCTCCATCAGCGACTTACTAGCTGGATGGTCTTGGCCGCTAGAATGTGAACTCTGAGAGCAGGGATTTTTCTTTGTCTTGTTCACATCTATGTCTTCTTGCCTAGAACAGTACCTAGACATACAGGTACTCAATACATGTTGGGGCGAAGGAAGGGAGGGTGGAATGGATGAGGGAGAGAAAAGTTATTAAATATACCTAAGTGTCCCAGTTTTCCCATCTTTAAAAGGAGAATAATAATGGTATTTTTCTCATGAGCCTATTTTGAGGGCTCATGTGATAATACAAGTAAAATGCTTAGAATAGTGCCTGGAGTGGAGTAAACACGCAGAAATGTTGGATGAGGATGATGACTGAGAATTTGACAATTATTTCCCGAATACCCACTCCGCGGCAGGCACTGTGCTGGAGACCAGGGTTACAAAAAGAGGTTAAACGTGGAGAGGCCACAGTCTACAAAGCTTCATTTTTTTCATTCTTCAGTTCAGTGTACGTCCTCTTTTCGTGTGTATTATCTATGTAATAGATATCTATGCGTATAGATTTACATATAACCGCAAATTCTTTGGAAATGTTATTTTCTTTCATACTGAACTTGCATCAGGAAATAACAAGGGTCCCACAAGAATCTCTTTTGTTTCCACTTTTTTTTTTTTTTTTTTTTACTGATGGGTAGTTTAAGAATTATGTAAGTTCCCAGCAGCCTCTAAAGCATTGCAGGCATTTTCAACATGACACATAAACGCTTGCCCGCGAGACCATCTTTTATCTGTGTCACTTTTGAAAGTTCTCATTTTATTCGATTCTTATGAAAACACAAAGAGGGGAAAAAAAGCCTCAAGCAACTCACTCACTCCTTACTCTTTCAATAGCACCATGATTGAGTGATCTGTCTTCTGCCTCTAAGAGGAAATTCCAGTAATCCTAGACCCCTCATCTTTTAGAACTGATTTCCCAGAGGACAATTCACCAGGAAAGACGGTGCCCTGTCAGGGCAGGGGGGCAGGGCATGGAAACCTGGCTCGGATGCACCTTTTCACAAAGTCTGAAATAAAAGTTTAAAACTGATTTTCAGAATCCCTATCATTGCACAGGCCTGTCTATATAGCTATCTGAAGAGCAAGATTATAAATACCCACATAAAAAAACAACTGCAGCACAAATCTGTATTATTAATGATTATATGTGAAGCCAAATAAATACATTGGGTCGAAATATATTTCTCTCTTTGGGGGGGGGGGTAAAAGATCCATGAGTCCCTTTGTTCCTCCTCCAGTAGGGTGTCCCTGACAGTCTTTAAGATTCCAAGGAGCATCAAGATTAGGAGGAAAGCGAATCCTGCTTCCCCACCACCCCCATTTCTCATCATCCTGAGGCACCCTTGGTTGGGTGCCATGTCTGTGCCTCACCTTACAAGTAAAAGGTGTGAATGAGAACTTCACCCGGGAGAACAGTGAAGGAGAGGGAAATATACAGACTGAAGACTTGCTGTATGGCCAGCCCACGTCTTACTCAGTTGCCATCTGCTTTGCATCTGCGTTGGCCCTGGGCTCCATTGTAAAAGCATCCTTGGATGCTTTTGGATCAGCTAATTCCAATTGCACAAACCAGCTGGGGTTCTTGGGCCCCTACCCCAACCCCCACTTTGGCGGCCCCTCTTGCTCACTATTCCTTTTTAAAGCCGCTGTGATAAGAGGTAATGCTGGATACCGTATTTCCTGGACCGGCGTAACAAATATAAATATCACTTGGCTATTTGCCTAATTTTCCAAATATCACTGTGACCCGTCAAAGATAAAAAGGAAGAAATTAAACATTTTCAGAAGTGGTTTTGCAAGAATGAAGAAATCATCCTCAGTTGCAGACAAATACTCTTGAAATATTATATAAAGTCTGATTTTTTTCCCTCTGTTATAGTTATTTCACGCGTGTTACAGATGAAGCCATTGTATCAGTTGGAGACCAATTTTAATCCCAAGGTTGATTACACAGTTAGCTCTCCCTGATCTGTGCACTGGCTTTTTGCTCTACACCCTCTACCCACACAGCCATTGATTTACACGCAAATAAGGATTTGGTTTGATTCATTAGTGGAATGTCCTAATGAACACTTGGTTGCATTTAACCTTTTGCTGCAACAAAAGTCTCGGGGTTGCCATAGTAATAGAAGACTAAATCCATGGAGCCACTCCTCCTCTCCGCGCGGCTCGGGTCTGCTATCACGGCCTTGCACGCTTCCAACCCAGACCAAGCGCGAGCCAGGGCTCCACTGTTTGCTGATCAAGTTCCAAGTTGTGGGTGATATTTGCAAAAGGTCATTCTTCTCTCCAATCATTAAAATGAGTGAAACAGCTGGCGTGTAAGTTGAGGGGAGGGGTCAAGACTTCTCTTTGGCCATTTGAAGGTGGAGAAGTCGAAAGGAGCCCCCGGTGTCATCTAATACCGGTTTCAGCTGGTGTTCAATGTAGTCTGAGGACATCCCTGAAAGAAGGTCATCTGGCTAGGGCTTGAAGCCACCTGGGAATGAGTCTTGTCTGGAACTGTTCAGGATTCTCCCGTTCTAACCAGCCACTTGCCCCTGGGTGTCCTCTCTCTGCCAGAGGTCGGTTTCTGAATAAAACAAGCCCCCTGCGCTCAGGGGCTCACAGAGAACGGTGGCCAGGTGACAGTGTCCTCACCTGGTCTGCACGCCCAAAATAATTCCCGCATGTCTTATTCACTCCCTCAAACGTGTCCTCCTCCTGCTAATTGCTCTCCTTTGTCCTCGCTTCCACTGTTTCCTGTGTAAGTTTATATTCGCTCCCTCCTTCTGTCTTCAGTTATCCCCAAGAACACATCGTTCCTTCTCACCTTGCGAGAAAGTTCGCCTTTCCCCAACTAACACGAAGGGTGTGACTAGCTACCTTTCTTTCCCTCTAGCTAGCTGGCAATTTATCTATTGCTTCCTTTCCTTTTCCTTCCTTCCGTCCTTCCTTCCTTCCTTCCATTTTTTTCACTTACTCATTCAATAGTTCATTCTTTCATTCAACAGGACCCAGTATGTACCCAGCGCTGTCACAGGCACTACAGATATAGCACTGAACTACCCTCATTAAGTTACATTCTATTGGGGTAACTGAAAATAAACCAGGTCCTAACACACACCCACACAATGATAATATATAATTAAATATATATAATATATATATAATGTTACGTGCAATAGAGACAATTGTTCATTTTCCTTTTTAAGTGGAGTTGATTCTATCGCCATGCCCTCAGTCCCCGTATTTGAAAACTAAAAGGCAAGGTCAACATTCTCAGGGTTCCCTTGGAAGAACCTTTCTTCCAACACCCTTTTTCAACAGCTCCTTCTCTGAAGCTCATGCCATCTGATTATACTATTTCAATGCCTCCTGGCCACTGCTTCTCTTCTCCTTCATTTATTGAAATTCTAGAACTCCTGGTCCTGGCTCAGTTTCCCTGTCTACCCTTTCTCCTTTCATCATTGGAGTAGGGGGTATAGCTCAGGGGTAGAGCATTTGACTGCATCATTGGAGTGATTTCAGCCTGTGATGTAAATGCCAAGATTTTTTACTTCCGTTGTGCCAATGACATTGATCTTCCTTTCACTAGCGCAGACAACTCATATATTCTAGACCTTGCTAATATCCTAGCTCCAGTACCTCCCATCCTAAATCTCTTCTTGGATCACAACCTTCTGTTTACCCCTTTTCCTCCCCCAGTGAATCAGCTCTTCAAATTTATCAAGATTGATCTCTCTCTCTCTCTCTTTCTCTCTCTCTCTCTCTCCCTCCCTCCCTCCCACACACACACACACACACACACACACACACACCCCTTTTGCTCATCTCCTAGACTCTTGGGCTCACTGCATTCTAGAGTCAATGATCATCTTTATTTTCTCCTAAGCCCTCAGTGACTATGACTCCCATTAACACAACTTACCTGTTTTTTACCTTCTTATTCTTGAAGTGTGGTAGACACAATAATAGTCCTTCAAAGTTGTTTTTGTCCTAACCCCCAGAATCTGTAAATATATTACCTTATACGGCTAAATGGACTGCAGGAGTGATTAAGGATCATGAGACGGGGAGAGAAATCCTGGTTCATTGAGGTGGCCTAGTGTCATCACAAGAGTCCTTATAAGATGGGCGTACTGGGGTCAAAAAGAGGAGGAGATGTGGCCATGGATGTAGAGGTCAGAGTGATGGCATCAGAAGCCAGGGAACGTGAGCATCCTCTGGGAGCTGGAAAAGGCTGGGAATGGAATAGAGTCTCCATAAGGAAGGGGCCCTGCTGACACCTTGATTTTAGCTCCCATAAGACCCATGTAAGACTTTAGACCTCTAGAACTATGAAACAATAAATCTAAGTTGTTATAAGCCACTAAAAATCTAAGTTGTTTTAAGCTATTACATTTGGCAGTTTGTTGTCACAGCCATCGGAAACTCATACAGAGTGTCAACATCAAGAGATGACATGCCAAGGCCTGCAGGGTCAGTGGCCCTTTGCACCCCCAGGACCCTCGCTTTGGCCTGAGTGCGTTCCAGCTCTCCTGCTCCGCTGCCCCTCCCCTCCACCTCTTCTCCTGTAGTTGACTAGGGCCTGTTTGTAACAACACGAACCCATGTTCCTCTAATAACATTAATAATTATGCTTCCCCTGCTCCTTTCGGGGCCATAAAGATGTCTCTTAGAGCCTGTCAAGAGCCTCTGACAGCTCTGACAGTTCTGTGTCACTTCGCTTGTGAAAGGTGACAGAAGGGGCAGAGTGATCTCTATAAGTGACCCTCTGGTCAGTCCCACCGGCCCACATGAAAACCTTCAAACGTAGTACTTTCTGGTATATGTTCTATTTGTACATGACACAGGGCAGTCATTCGTGCTTATCAGGTCGGTCTGAAAGCTGCAGTCCACAGTGTAACAGAGGGAAGGGGCCACACCGGTGCTGCTCGTATTTACCTGGGAGAGGAAAATGAGTTTTATTATTGGGCTTGGTATGACCTTCCGAGGGTCTCAAGGAGATCCAATGCCTGGGAAACACTGCAAAAGAACAGGAAGCAAAAATAGTTGACTATTATGGGAAACTCATTTTTTATTTTTAAAAGCATTAGAAACACACTGTAAGTCCCATTAGTTTGACCTTAGTGGTTAGATTTTTTTCTTTTTTTACTTCTGTATTTTTCTGGGTCACTTTTTTGGATTTGTTTGTTTCTTTCCTTTTTCAATCAACAAGATTTTCCTATTGTGTCGTCAAGTTAGAGGATAGAAATCTGCTTTATAAAAAAAAGTGCTGCATGTTATGGGGCCGAGAATGACACGTCATGATTTGTAATGCCTTGTTAACTAACTCCCCGAATAAGCCATCAAAATAAGCACTAGCCGACAAAATCCGAACTTCTGGTGCTCGGCACCTAGGCGGTGCGTGAGATGTCCAAAAATATTTGCTGAATGAATGCAAAACAGGTAGGCATACTGGAAATCAGTCTGTAAGACAAGGGACTAGACAAGATTCTGCATCTGCTTGATATTCTCTTCTTGCCTCTGTTTGTTTGTGGAAGGAGCCACACATATTCATTTGTTTGTTTTAGGGGAATTCTATTGGGTGAATTGATTCTGTTGTTTTCAGGTTAAATCGGTTGTTTCCAATCTCCCTATTGTCCAATGCAGTCAGCCACTATTCTTGGTTTATTTGTTAAAATAACCATAGCACCAGACCAGTCCATTGCATTTATCTTTAGTAAACAATTCTAGGGATTTGTTCTACCATCAGTTTTCCTGTTAAGGGGCACAAATGTATGCTCTCAATATATTTCCTGGAGGCAAACATTTCTTCTTCACGCAGTGCGACAGTCGCACAAAGAAGAATGTGG
This sequence comes from Mungos mungo, assembly GCA_004023785.1. NCBI lineage: Eukaryota > Metazoa > Chordata > Mammalia > Carnivora > Herpestidae > Mungos > Mungos mungo. The sequence continues at coordinate 25,579 of PISW01009146.1, read as the reverse complement.
CAAGTGTCTCACTGGAGAAGGCAGTGTCGGCACACGCGCACTTGATAACAGGATGGAGCGAGCGTCGCAGTCTGGGTCAGTTGTGACTTCTCACTCGTCTCCGTAAGTCTAGGGGCAGCACTCAGCTCTCAGAGAACGGTCTCTATTAGGTGTTGTAAAATCAATTTGTGACCCAGAAGTTATCTCATTTATGGAAAGAGAGGCCATTTTCCACAATCAGTTCAAGCAGGTCTCTCTGACCCCTCTTTGACTAGGGCCAAACACAACAGGGTTCTTGATGAAATCTTTCCTCTGATAACTAATCATAAAAGTAACAGGTCGGCACCTACAGGATGGAGTTTGTCTATCATTGTCTCTCCGTGCCAGGTGCGGAGTCGGCCTGCTGTCATATTTGCTGAATGAACCGTTGAATCACACGCTACAAGACATTAGAGGAACACACCCATCCTCATACGCACACTCACACGTTCACGTACAGCATTGACGATGATTCCAAAGAGAGAGAAAAGAGCACGAGGAGAATAAATAAAAGGATATGACCTGGTTTTCTGCCACACAACCTAGTGCGTCTCTTGATGCTGAGAGCAATTCCCTTTTCCTCAGTTAGGATTGGCCATCGGTTACTTCTCCACCGTGGCAGCGACCCCAAACCTTTCCCTCCGCCCCGCCTCAACTCACCCTCAAAAAGTGAGCCAGCAAGAAGGTTGCCGATTTGGGTTTCCCGTTCTCAGGCTTGAGTGTGTTGTTCCAGTCACGTGGCCCAAGCAGAGAGCTTCCTGTACGATCCACACCTTTGCCACATTCCACTATGCCACGTGCTCTCTGTTGACATTGGTGGTTTTACAATTGTTGAGGCAAAAGCAGTTGATTCTTATTTATTTTCCCCTTTAATATTACAAATGGTCGACTCTCAGGATTAAAGGAGAAATTCAATATTGTCTCATCATATCTGCCTTCTGATGTTTAAAATCTTGCTTCTCTATCTCTTTGCCCACATAATTTTCCAGTCTCTGCTTAAGTATATTCAATGGTAGATAATTTACTCTCTTGTGAAAGAGTTCATTCCATTCATTGTCAGTTGAAGGTTATAAGAAGACTCTTCATCATCACTGATTTGAAATTCCTATATTTCTACCTTGTAGTCATATTTCTACTAAGTGGTTTCCTCTTCCATATTCCAGTTAATTGAAGGGGAAAAAAAGGTTATCATGCATCCCTTGTTGACTTTAAACATCAGTTCTTAACATTGTTACTTAGTTCATCTGATTGAACCACCTAATTTGTCCCAAGGCAATCATGGGTTGGAGCTCCTCCATCGTTCTGGTCCTGTTTTCTTATCATTTGCTTTATTCATCCCAGTGCTGTGGCAGGAGTGAGTGGCACAGAGGAAGGGGAGGGGGGGAAGAACTGTGCAAATCATGGAGGCCTTCATAGGTCATTGTATGAACTTCATATTTATTCTGACATGGAGAGCCATTGGAGGCTTTCCAGCAGAGGAGAGATAGAGTCTGACTTATGTTTCAACATGATCCTTTGGCCACTATGTTGAGAGACAGACTGAAGAGGAAGGAAAGAGCAGGAGCACGGAAACCAGGATGGAGGCTACCACAGTCAATGGTCGGGGTGCCATAGAGCCAAGACCATTGCTGAGAAAGGGTCTGATGGTGGCTATGATCCGGTTGCTCATTTGTATGTATGCATGAGTCCCAGCGAACACAGCTTGGAAGCAAACTGGGATCCCAGGCACGTGGAGCTCTCTTTTATCCACCAGGTCGCCATGCTTGCTAAATCAGGGATAGTTAATTCTCAAAAGCAGCTGCTGGGATAGGCAGATCTGCAGGCAGAGCATCACTAGCTGCGTTCGGTCATCTAAGCCTCTGACCTACCTGAGTGGCACTTGGGACTCCCTCATCAGGAGAAGAAACTGAGGCTGAGAAAAGTTAAGAACTACGTCTCAAGTAGAGTGACTCCAAATGACGGGCCTACTCTTGAGATGCTTTCCTGCGGTGCGGAGAACAATGAACAGGGACCCCCCTTGATTCCAGCTGCTGTAATTATAGTGGGTAAAAGTTGAGTTTTAAGGAAAAGCATCAGCCTGAGGTCAAGGAAAACTATTTCTCTTTGACCACAGATGAAGAAAGCTGTAGCAAACTCTGAGGCTCATGTGAATGCCACACACTTCCCAAAGGCCCCAAGAAAGTTCTTGAAGCCAAAGTCCATAGCTGCAACTCACACACAGCCTGGAGGGCAGCATCCCTGATCAAGAAGAGAAAACAGGTCACTGAAAGTATTTTCTTAACTTTCAAACCAACCACGACCCCTTAAAAGTATGCCATGTGAAGAAAACCCTCGTTGCCCCTATTGACTTGGTCCTTTATGATTCCTCTTCACAGTTAGGGCCGGTGACGATTGTTTTCATCCTGCACAAAAAGAACCAAGGGCTAAGGAGGCTACATCAGTTATCCATGCTCTTGCAAGGAGTCTTGGGATTCTGCCTCTCTACTGTACCATGCCACGGGAATGAAAGGCACAGAGAGGCCACCAGCAAATATTTATTGACCACTTACGATGTGCCACATTCCAAGGAGAAAAATTCGCTTCCTGGGATTTAACTTATGGAAGGAGTGTTGGGACCATAAAGGGGTTGCCCTGAGGTTTAGTCCTGCCTCTTTTGTTTATTCGGACGTGATGATTGGTCGGCTACCCAGTATCTTGGAGCCTGACTTTCCTCAAGCACACAGCGAGGGAAGTAAAACCAATCCCACTTCCTCTGTAGGCTTGTCAAGTGGGCCCAATGAGTCAGCAGGAAAACACAAGCTTTGTGACATCTCTGCGAACAGCTGGCGTCCTTGATGCAAAAATATACAACCAGTGGACAAACCACGCTGACCCGGTATAAACAAGAGCATGCATTGCTTTCTTCATGCACCTGCTAATTTTACCAAAGGAGTTGGCTTCATTGCCTGTGACTGAAAGAAACTCTTTGCTTCCATTTTCATTAATTCAGGGACCAGGTGTGGTTTCTCCTATAAATCTTCAACCCAGGAGCGCTGCTGCCAGAAGATTCATTAGCCTGGCAAAGAGAAGAGGAGCCCTCCCAAGTCCAGCAGTGTAGACATGATGACAAATATGGCAAACATAGGCTGATGTCGATTCCCTGAATATACCATTAGCTACTGTCGTATCACATTACACTGGTTTATTCAAGAACCACACAGGAGAAGAGAGTATTTAAGTGCCTTTATTACTTGGCTTCATGATATTGGCAATACTTTGCAATGACTTTTTTTTTCTCAGTGAAAAACATGCCCTTAATCTAAAAATACGAAGTACACTTAGTGGCTCATTGAAAAGTATTTTCTTTGCATGGTGGGGTGGGGGGTGGAAATCAGTCTTTCCTATTGCTTATTTTTCTTTTCTTTCCAGCAAGGTTAATATTCAGAGCATGATCTGATGGACTTTTTTCTACAAGGTGAGAGGTTTCCCAGAAGTGTAGTGCAGGGCTCATTAGTCCAGTGCAGAAAAAATTGTTCAAAGCAATTTGAAGGGGCATCATTAATAGCCGAGTCCTCTCTGTACATAAGCTGGGGTCCCACCTTGCAGCTCAGGTTAATGAGGACTTTCCAGTAACTAAACTCACTGTGCCGCAGGTTCAAGGTGGACCTGTTAGAGCCAGATTGTTACGTCATGGGAAGACCATAGAGTTTTGCGTTGTAAGACCTGGGTTTGAGTCCCAGCCATGCCATTCATTGGCTGTACAGCCTGGGCTCTGAACTTCCTTCCCCTCTGGTGTGATGGGGATAATAAATAAGAATGCTTTCCTTGGGGTGCCCAGTGGCTCAGGCATCGAGCATCCAACTCCTGACTTCAGCTCAGGTCGTGATCTCATGGTTCATGGGATTGAGCCCCACATCAGGCTCTGCACTGACAGCCTGCTTGGTGTTCTCTCTCTCTCCCTCTGTCTCTTCCTCTAGCCCCCTTGCTCATGCTCTCTCTTGCTCTCTCAAAATGAACATAAAAAAAGAATGCTTTCCTCAAGGATCATCAAACCATTGAATGATTAAAGTCCACATGCTCAAAACCTAACTTAGAATCTGTCCTCCACTCCCTTCCTTCCAAACTCAGTAAAGGACCCCAGGATCCATCCAGTGTTCAAAGTAAGAAACCACACAGTAACCACATGCTCAGGCCCTTTCCCATATTTCCCAGAGCCTCCTGATGGTCCAGCCTTATTGTTGCCACCCCATAATAATGTCTGGAGTATGTCCATTTCTCTCTGCATCCATTGCCCCCACCCGAGCCAAGCGTAGGTCACTACTTCTCAGACTATTAGAAGAACCTCCTCCCTGGCACACGTGCATCTATTAGGCCCCATTTAATGTGTCCTTATTGGTTTGCAGGCAGAGTGATCTTTCTCCCAAACACTGTATCATGGCACTCCCTTCAGAGCCTTCCGTAGCTCCTCAGTGCTTCTGAAATATGAACTAGTGTGTAACTAGGACATAATCCAGCCATTGCTTTCTCTGTTCACCCCACCTCATTTCATTCTCCCGAGCCCGCCGAGCTCCACCCTGGCCTTCCTTGAACATGCCGTGCTGTCCCTACCCTGTCATGGGGTCTTTGTTTATAAGGTTCCTTCTGCCAACAGGATCTTCCCTATACATCAAGTCCAAGTCTAGGGGACTCTTGATCAGCCTCCAGACTCATCTCAGCTGATATACCTTGACTGTGTGCCTAGGTGAGGGCACACCCCTCTGTTTCTCCCTCTCTCCGTATTTACAACAATTGTCCTTCTGCATTTGCTGTTGTCACTGATTGGTTGTCAGTCTTCCTCGCCTTAGGGTGGGCTACATTGTAAGAAGGTAGGAGTCTCGTCAGTTTGTCTACTTTTTCATCCCCAGTAAGGGGCAGTACTAGGCTTTGCACACAGTAGACCGCTCGATCAATATGTGGGGAGCAAATGAGATGTCAGAGCGTGTCATGTATTTTTAATCATTTAATAAAATAAGCTCGGGAGAGTTTACTTCATACCAGACACAGCGCTGGGTATTTCCTCATAAGCAAAGTTGTGCTGAAGCTGGCTTTTATCTGGTCACGAGAGCCAATGGTTTGTAACATTTACTGGTGTACCAAATGAAATGGGATTCCAGATCAAGACCACCTGGTATTCTTGTATTCAATACCACTTGGTGGTATTATCCTAATTATTCACAACTTCAGTGCAGTTGATGTCAAGGGAGAGGACAAACTGGAGGAAATGGAACATGTCTCTGGGCGACTGGCATTGAAATTGCTGCATGTTTTCTAATCTGCTCTTGCCTTCCGCTAGAGGAATAGAAAGCTCATTGGAGCGGATGGCCACCCAGAGCAAAGACTACATTTCCCAGCTTCCCTTGCTCCCAGATGTCTCATAGGACTAAGTTTGGGCCAATGGGCCATGTGGCTCCTTCTGGGGTTCTCCTATGAAATGCTGGTGCTTATCCCTTGTCATTCTTCTTTAATCCTTATTTTCCTTGCTGCTGGGTAAAATGTGGGTGAGATGGTGAGTGTATGGGGTGGAGGCGTATTAAAGACCTTGATTCTTCTACGTCATCTAAGGAAGAGATTGTAAACTACGTCTGTTAAGCACTTGCAAAGTATTATTTTTTGCTTTAGTATTTTTTTTCCTTTTGAATACTTTCAAATCTTACCTATCTAGGAGAGATGTCAAAATGGTGAAATCAACCTTCACCCCGTGGTGAAGCTGTAGCCCGCGTTCACTGTATTTCGTTCACTGCTGATTTCTCCAAGTCTTTCGCTTCCCCTAGCATAGAACAGGAGCTTGATACTTTTTAGATAAGTAAACATGTGCTCCCATTGACCCCAGTAATAACCCTTTACTGAACAGGTTTTACGCCAACCCCATTGCATAGTTATATATTCTAGAGCATTGGTTCTATCCTGGTTTGATTTTGCCACCCTCCCCCTGCCCATAAGAGACATTTGACGGTGTCTAGAGGCATTTTGGGTTGTCCCAACTCGGGGTTGCTACTGGCATCTGGTGGGTGGAGGCCACAGAGGCTGCTCAGAATCCCACAGTGCATAGGACAGCCCCCACCACAAAGAATCATCCAGTCCCAAAGTCAGTAGTGCCAAGATTGAGAAGACTTACCTTAGAGCCTGCAAGAGGGGCCATTGCCAAGAAGAACGTAACACTGCTCTTGGCTAAAAGTCCATTTCATTCTGGAACAATTTCACTGCATCTATTTCTCCCCACTGGGATTACAACGATTGTTCTCAAGGACCCGTTTGGATTTTTTTTAAGTGTCAAACAACGAACAGCCACAGACTCAAGGGCTCAGATGTCCACTTTGTCTTGGAATCCATTGCACTTTTTTTTCCCCAAAGAACAAGGTTGATAATCTGATGGTGAATGTATTAGACTAAACTGGACTGATGAAGTTTAATCTTTGGAATAATTTCATGCCTTTAAATGTCTATCACACTGAGATATACCGAATAAGGTCTTCCATGTGGAATTTCAGTTACCTGATACTAAAAAGCAAAGTTTGGAAACTTTGGTCGACTTTGGTGTGTGCAGCTGGAGCCCTTCCAGGGCCTTCAAGGGCTGCCGTGAATGTATGATTTAGACCACAGCTCCTCAATTGTGACATTTAATCCATAGAGATAAATCATCGCGCGCTGTTGGTAGGGCTCTTTATAGATAAACAGGCCCACAATAATTAGGTTTAAAACTCCATCAGAGCCTCCATCAGAAAATCACCACCTTCTTTTGGTGGTGGTTTTATGTAAGAAACTAGACGATGAAACTCTTTCCTGACTCTGGTGCTTGGGACCAAATTAAATGAAAGTCAAAACAGTAAAACTAACTTTCTCTGGGTTGTCCGTGAGGCACACTGGATAGCTTTGTTTTTTTCCCCCATCAGCAGACTAGACTTTGTCAGGATGTGATCCTTACCTCGGTCTCCAAGACGCTGTGATGTGTGACAGTTAAGGGCACAGACGCTGGAAGCTGCCTCTTACTTATTAACTGTGTGACCATAGACAAATTATTTGACCTCCCTGTGCCTCAGTTTCCTCACATGTTAGATGGGAGAATAATAGTCTCTATTCATGGAGATGTCTTCAAGATTAAATGAGTTAATATCCGTAAAGCACTTAGGATAGGGGACTGTTAAGGTTAATCCACACATCTGATTGGCCAAATAAGGGCTTTGCCCAGCGACCCACCCATCCTTATGACTTTCCAGTATGCTGACTAAGCCATCAAAAAAATAGGCACTCTCTATTTTTAATATTTTATTTATTTTTGAGAGAGACAGAGCATGAGCCGGGGAGGGGCAGAGAGAGAGGGAGACCGAATCCGAAGCAGGCTCCAGGCTTGGAACTGCCAGCACAGAGCCGACATGGGCTCAAACCCACGAACTGTGAGATCATGACCTGAGCTGAAGCTGGACCCTCAACCGACTGAGCCCCCCTAAAAATGGGCTTCCTTGATCGCCCCTTTTCCCACTTACCCCAGGCCACTTGATATTATTAAGTGCTCTGATCTATAATAGGAAGTGCATTAGCTTTCTGAATGGATAAAGAAAACATATACAATGGACTGTTATGCATCCTTACCCAAGAAGGAAATCCTGACCTATGTAACAAAGAGGTTGAAACTGGAGGATAATTTGTGAAGCAAAATTAGCCAGTCACAGAAAGAGAAATACTGCATGATTCTACTTACATGAAGTACCCAAAATAGCCACCCTCCTAGAAGGCAGAGCGCAGTCGTGGTTGCCAGGGGTGGGTTGGCGAGGAGAAGTTGGGGAGCTGCTGTTTGGTATAAAATTCAAGTTATGCGAGATGAGTCCGTTCCAGAGTCAGGCTGTTCAACGTTGTGCCCGTAGTTAACCATCCTGAGTGTGCACTTAACATTTTGGTGAGAAGGTAGATCTTACGTTAAGTGTCTTACCACACCAAAAAGTAGAAATTCATGTGGGATTCAACTTAGAGTTAAGAGCAACTAAAGAGTATTTGTTCTATGAAATGCATTTTCGGGCTCCAGGATCGCTAGTCCGGTGCCCAGGCCTGGCACATCGGGTCCTTCGCGTCTCCCAGCTGCTCCCGCCTCGGTCCACCCACGGGGCACACGTGCACCCTCTGCAGGTGGGCCGCCACCCCCCCCCACTGCGTCTCACAACCCCTGCCGCTAGGGTAGCCTCTGAAACAGAAGCCTGATGATGCCCCCCAAAACCTGCTTACATCCTGCTTAAAACTCGTGGCTCAAGAGGCCAACACGGTGGCCCAAGAGGCACCCTGTACCCTCAGCTGAGCCCTGGATTGCGGTATCAGACTGCCCGGAGGAGAGCATCAGGGACTCGTCCCAAAGGCTGTTCTAGAACCACATAATACTACTATGTTTGGTCTTTGCTCTGAATGCACCATCAACCCAGGCCACTCCAGGAGTGGTTTCCAGCTTATGGAGGTTCAGATCTCAAGGGCTGGAGGAATGGAAGCTACCAAATGTTGCCTGAACCGAACGTCACCAGCTCTGTATCGCTGGCTTCCTCTCTTCCTACAGGTTCATTTAGAAATGTAAGCGCCTGGGGGCTCAGTCGGTTAGGCGTCAGACTTCGGCTTACGTCATGATCTCACTGTTTCTGGGTTCAAGCCCCATGTCAGGCTCTGGGCTGGCCTGCTTCAGATTCTGTATCTCCCTCTCTCTCTGTCGCTCTCCTGCTTACGTTTTTCAGTCTCTCTCTCTCTCTCTCTCTAATATAAACAAATTTAAAATTTTTTTTTAATTTTTTAAAGAAATTAAAGCACCTGAAATGAATACATTTGAGGCGGCATGGATAAAAACACCTAGCACAGGGCCAAGTTCATAGTGAGGATCTGTTACCCATCAGAGGTATATTTCTTCACGTGCCTACAACCTGTAGTCTTAATTTCTGGGGAAATACATTCAAATTCATTTATTGGTCAGATTTCAAACATAAGAGATAGGAGACATTATTTAAAGGGCAGTAATACGAAACACAGAAAGCTAATGCGCTTCCGTACTAAGGCCTGCGCGTAGGCTAGCGTTCCCACAACGCTCTATTTTCAAGTGTTTTCTCCGTTTCACAATTATACTCCCCAAAACGGCACGACGATTGTCTGGAAAGGCTTCTTCTGATGCTGAACATATTCTGTAAGTTTGAGATCATGCCAGGAACTCAGGGCTGCAGGGGCATTGAAAGACCAGATCTCTAAAAAAACATTCCCAGAGGGTCGAAATCCTGAAATACCTATCCTATCCGGCACAGCAGTCTTGTAAATGGAGGAATTAGTGGGGGCAACACATTTGTCATGTGTGTCCTCATGACTTGCCTGGAGCACCTAACATAGTTTCTAAAGGAAAAGGAGAAAATACAAAAAGGAACACTACAATAATGAGAAAAATATAAGACTGGACGTTAGGAAGGCACAGTTCCCTTTCAGAGCTGTGTGGCCTTGGGAAGGTAGTTACCTGACCGGAGCTCGGCGTCCTCAACTTTAAAATCAGAGCAATAATAGTAACGCCGACCTTCCAAGTCTGTTTTATCGGAGGCAGTGGGGTCTGGCACATTGCAGTTCCTTAAGAAAAAGAAGCTGCTCTTTATAATTATTTTCCCACGGTCACTGCCTTCCAGAAACATACCTGTAGTTAAGCAAGTGGGTTTATTGCTCATTACACGGCGGGAGAGCAAACCGTGGGGAACCATGGGGCGCCCTTGTTAGGAGAGCCTTAGAGAATCTGGGCTCCTCTTCGCTGCCTTGGGGGAAGGTTCATAAAAGTGGAGCATTGCTCTGAATCCGAAGCTGTTGGGAAGCAGGAGTCATGTTATGACCGGGGACTTTATCTATAGTGGGGGCAAAGCTGAGGCCACTGCTGTAATCAGCAAAGAGGCCGCATCACTCACGTTAGCCGGGAAGGGGTCCTCCTCCAACTCCGTTGTGGAGCGACCGTGTTCCTGTCCCCACGCACCCATGGTGGCCACACCGTGGCCCTGTCTGATGCTGATGTTCTGCGACGTTGTTCCTCTTCAACAGAGGAATGCCAACATCCAGCAACCTTCCCGGGCAGACATCCTGGAGAGCTTGCCCCACATCAACCTCCCCAAACCTGTGTACTTCTAGGAATTCAACCTCATGATATCTTGAAAGGTGCAGATACTACTTTTATTGTCTGTTCTGTCATCAGAAAGGTATTGATATAACCAGGAAACATTGTTTAATAAAAATGAAACGCTTTTGGAACATCTGGGTAGCTCAGTCAGTTGAGTAGCCAACTCTTGATTTCAGCTCAGGTCATGATCCCAAGGTCATGGGATCAAGCCCCACATTAGGCTCCACACATTAAGATTCTCTTTCTCCCTCTGCCCCCCTCCCCTGCTGTGTGCTGTTTCTCTAAAAAAAAAAAAAGTTTAAAAATGCTTTTAATAAGAAACTAAATTATGACACATCCATGGCCAATAGTCATGTAGTTTTACCCTGTGTGGTCCGCCCAGCTGTTCTTCCCCATTCTGGTGGGTGAGAGCCAGTCATTCAATACTTTGAGCAATGAAATATGTGAATATTGAAACACTGTACTTAAGAGATAACTATGTAACTACTTGAGAAAACCGCACAATGCATTTAAAGTTGATAAGAAGAAGGCTATAGAACATCAGGACCCATCGTGTCCAATCTATATAGCACGTAATGTTCCTACCAAAAGGTTAGCAATGGCTTTCACTGTGTGATGGAATTAGAAGCGGTCTCTATTTCTCACTTTTTGGTCACTGATATTTTATAAATGTTCAAAACAGAACACGAATTGCCCTTGTGACACACGAGAGAAATGTTGGTGTTCTCCTCTTTGGAGCTGGGGCGCCTCTAGCTAGGTACCTGCTTGTCCCGAGGGGGCTTCTGACCGTCACAGCTGCCAGCAGGTGCTGTTGGAACACAAGCAGATTTCACGATGCTGTGGCTCCAGAAAACCTAGGTTCCCCACACCCTCGTCCAAGAGCCACCGTTTTAGGGTATCAGAAGGGATGAATCCGTCCGTGAGCCTTTGTTAAGTACTACTGTACACTAGGCTTTGCTCTGAGTACTTTTAAATGTGGAATTTCACTGATAGAACATCCTCCTGACCTGGGGATTCACAGTGGGGCATCATGTATAAGGAGGTCGGGATTGAGAGAATTTGAAGGATTTGGCCCAGGGCACACAGGAAGAAGCCAAATATTTGTGTCCACAGCCGAAATGGCCATACCCAGACTCTCAGCCAGCAAAGAGGAGGACACGGGCCAGCTCTGACGCGCGTCCTCCCCAGGCCCCAGTGCCACCTCTGTCCTAACCCTGACTTTGGTCCTAATTGAGTGCCTCAATGAGTACACATCATTTATTGTCTCTGGGCCTCAGCTTCCTAATCTGTAAAATGGGACAAAGAGGCATTTGAAGTATACAAATCTTAGCATCCCATCAGCCTTAAAGAATGTTGGATTCTGAGGTGCCTAGGAGGCTCGGTCGGTTAAGCATCTGACTTCGGCTCAGGTCAGGATTTCATGGTTCGTGAGTTTGAGCCCCATATCAGGCTCTGTGCTGACCGCTCAGAGCCTGGAGCCTGCTTCAGAGTCTGTGTCTCCCTGTCTCTCTCTCTCTCTGCTGCTCCCTTGCTCACACTCTGTCTCTGTCTCTCAAAAATAAATAAACATACAAACAAAATTATCTTTAAAAAATGTAGCTTCTACATGAATTTGGATGAGATCTTCCCAAGGAAACTCATGGCCCGTCTTCCCTCCTCCTCGAATAGCTATTTCAAAGCTATCAATCTGGTGAGTCAGCTAAAATACCCATCTTCAAGGAGCACAAAGAAATCCTTGGCCAGTATCTTTCTAGATGCAAATACCGTGCTCCTGGATTGCATGTCACCTTGAAGAGACCGATGATGGATGAGCAAGAGTCAGCTTTGTCCTGGAAAACTTTTACGTGGCGTCTTCCCCCCTTTTCTTTACAGATTTATAAAGTCAGTACTTCAGCTTTTCCATGACACGGGGCTTGTGTTTTCTTGGGCTGGATTTAACAAAGGGCTTTCCAAAGGATCAGTGACACCTCAAGTTAGAGCTGCATTTTGAAATTGTTCTTTAGAATCTCTGACTTCATCGGGAACAGTGAAATCAGAATGTTAGCTTAATACTCCGCCAGAAATGCGTGGAAAAGCTGGAGAGTGTTTATAAATGAACATCCAGCGATGTGCACTTGGTAATTTCATTCAAAGATGTAAAGGAAGAGATATTACAAGGGACATTTTTGTTATTTTGTCGAATACTATTCACCGAAAAAAATAAAATTTCAACCTATATTCCTGACCTTCAGGGACTTATTTAAAGATCCTATGGCTTTTCCTAAACAGCTGAATTATTTAGTGAGATTGAACTGTCAGAGACTTTAAAATAAAGCCACCAAAATACCAGCCACTCTGGAGCGCTGCAGCTGTTCCAGGCTTGATCTGCGTTTATCATCTCAGACGACTGAGCCCGCGACTGAAAAAACCGCTCAGAAAATACTTACCACCTTCCATGCCAAATGCAAAGAGAATCCATCCGAAGCTGAGAATTTGATAGAGCGGGTGACCGACTCCCCCACTAATGTTCAGAATGGCTGATGGAGTTCTGGCTGCTGCTTGGGCCCTGTTGAAGCCGCCCCTCCGAGGAAGTGGCCTGTGGCCCGAGAGAACTGACACGCGGAGCAGGCTTGGAGGTCTACACCCGCAGACGTGACCCCCAGTCACAGCACGTGCTCAGTGTATGTGGAATGGTGTGAAGAGGTTTAACTCCTGCATTTGTGGCTTAAATGGAGTGAAGTCAACAGTTTGGGCTCATAAGGAAGTTTTATAGATTACTAGCCCCTTACTTTTCCCAAAGGATGTAACAACCAAGAATTCAAGATTAACACGTTGAGTACCAAGCATTCTAGGGGCCCCTGAAGGAATCAACCCCTCCCGCAGAAGCAGATGATGATAGTGGTGATGATGGTGACGGTGGCGGTTGTGTTTTGATGGCGGTGATAGTGATGGTGACGATGGTGATGACGGTGTTGGCGATGATGACGGAGGTGGCGATACTGATTCATGATGATGGAGGTGGTGATAGTGATGGTGGTGATGACGGGGGTGGGGATAGTGATTGATGATGACGGTAGGGGCGATGGTGGCGTGATGATCTTGGTGACAATGACAATGGTGAGGATGATAGTCATGAAGACACTAATAACAACATTGATGCTGCTGCTGCTACTAATGTGATGGCATGATGATGGCGATGGTGACAGCAGTGACCAGCAGTGACAATGGTGATGATGGTGGTGGTAATGGTAGAGGCTGACATTCATTAATCCCTTGTGATGCACCAAGTAACATGCTAAGCACTGAATATTCATTATCTCGTTCAGTCTTCACCATTCTCTCAGGTACATTACATGCCGTAATTTTCCCATTTTGTAGATGGTAAAACTGAGGCTTGGAGACATTGAGGAACTTGCCGAGGACAATACTTTTTAAATTTCACTGTACATTAGAATCACCTGGAAGGATTTTTAGAATCTTGATCCGAAGTTTAAAATAATTTGTCCAAGGTTGTCCAGCTGGTGAGTGACAGAGCCCGGGATTCGCAACTACACCCTCGGGGACCCGAGTCATCGCCTTGTCCACCTCCCTGTGCAGCTTCCCTTGTAAAGATCCCTGAACAGTCTGCCGGTGTCCTGGGGCTGATCGTGGGCTGCATCCACGCCCTTGGAGTTTCTAATAGTAATAATAAGCAATAGACCAAAACATAATGCTTTCGAGCAGAGTAGCAGATCTTTTGGGAAGCGTGCTAGAATCAGTGTGAATCTCTGTCCACCAAATTAATTTCAGTTTCATTCACAATTTTCTATCCTGTTGAGAATATGCTTGTGGTTATTTTCGCCTGAAGGTATAAAATTCCAACCAAATATTAGCTGCTTTTTAACTGTCTCTAGTAGTTAGAGCCCTCAGTCCCGAGAGACGGTGTTGGAGGTGCAGGATGTATGGGAAGAGGTACCGGTTTCCAAATCCGAGTCAGAGCTTGCCTTGAGGAAAAGAGAAGTTCACGGAGAACTCTCTGAATGCCTCTGTCCTTGGGTTTCAAGTAAAAATTAAATCTCTTAAGAGAGGCTGGCAAGGCCCCCCCATCTTTCTAATCCAAAGGGCTGCAATTGTTTCAAATAAGACCGTGCTAGTTAATTAAGGCTCTGCCGCTCTGGGATTAATGATGTTTTTATACCCTTAATTTAATTTTCCATGGCAATGGAATCTGATTAGACCATGCATGAGCTCCTTTCATGCCGGCTCCTGCTTCCTCATTTAATCCCTGGACAACAGCAACGGATGGGCAATAGCGTTCCCATTTTACAGATGAAGAAACTGAGGCTAAGAGATGTTAAAGAATTTTTTCAAGGTTAACAACCACATCATTTCCACCTGGTTGAGTCATCTTATACAGAAGGAAACAAGTTATTTTAAATTATTTTTTAATGTTTATTTATTTTTGGGAGACCGAGACAGAGTGCAAGCAGAGGAGGGAAGAGAGAGAGAGGGACACACAGAATCTGAAGCAGATCCAGGCTCTGAGCTGTCAGCACAGAGACCAACATGGGGCTCAACCTCACAAACCGTGAGATCATGACCTGAGCTCAAGTCCAACGCTCAACTGACTGAGCCCCCCAGGTACCCCAGAAAAAAAGTTATTTTAAAAAATCTCCCTATTCCCCTGAAATGAACTTCTGGCCTAGAAAAGCTGCCATTTTCACACTTGACCTCAATTTCCCCACACTCCTGTGTCATTAAGGAGACCGTTTTACCACCTGGCTGCAGGGATGAGGCGGCTAAGATTCAAGACGGAGAGCCTTCCCCAGCTGGGGAACCTCTCACAAAGGTGTCAGAGAGCTTTCACACTTGGCTTTCATTTGACCCCACACAGTTTTGTTGGAGATAAAGATAATCAGGGTTTTCTTCTCCCTTTTCTTCCCTATCTTTTTGCCTTTAGAATTCAGAATGGATGCCTTCATCATTTGGCTAAAAAAAAAAACCCTGAATGGTTGAAATTTCTAAGCTTCACAGTTAGAAGCTATTGTAAGCATCTCAAATTGTCAAAAGGAGGGCAGGGAGGAACGTTAAGTCTAGAAATAGAACTCAGAATTTTTAGTCTTCATTGATGTGGGTACTTGGGGAGATACCGAAGTAGTAAGAACATGATTCCTGCCAATGACTCCAGGCATCAGATAGTTCATGGGTGTCTGTGCCTGTTGATGCAAAAATGCAGCAACAGGTTTCCCAAGGAATTATTCCTCTCCCACCCCTCAAAATATTTTTTATTAGACATAAAAATACACAAAGAGTTACATTATCTAAATTTGGATCTAGGTGCTTAGAGATAGATGAGTCAACAGAGCCTTTTTTTTTTTTAAATGGAAGTGGCTTGTTGAGATCAGTTCCAGCATTCAATGTGAAGAGTCCCATGCCTCCAGTTTTATAACGTAATTTAAATCTTTCCCAGCCTCAGACAGGAAGAGAGGCAGAAAATGAAAATAAGCAAAGATGTTCTTTTTTCTGAATGATGGAAGAAAAACCACGGAGGGATTTATTGTGAATTAATGTAACAAATTCTGCCTTAAGTTTTTGAGTTCTGCTGTTGGTTTTTTTTTATGTTTATTTATGTATTTATTTATTTATTTTGAGACAGAGAGAGACAGAGTGCGAACAAGGGAGGGGCAGAGAGAGAGGGAGACACAGAATCTGAAACAGGCTTCAGGCTCTGAGCCATCAGCACAGAACTGATGCGGGGCTCAAACCCATGAACTGCGAGTTCCTGCCCTGAGCTGACCCAGGCGCCCCCTGGTGTTGGGGTTTTTTAAAGGTGGACTGCGTTTGCCCATTTCTCAAGGGAGAACTCATTCTTCAGTGATACATTACTGCCACCTGGTGGCAGTATACCTGCATTGAAGGGGGTTAAGAAGTAAGGAAAAAAAAATTTTTAATCCATTACCACCATCACAAGTCCCTACTACCTCACACACAAAAAATGTGACAGTAATTTTTGTCATCGGAAGTTAGATGGAAGAAGCAGGTGAGCTAAATGGAGCGAGACTGTGGGAAAGCTTGTGGTAAACAAGGGGTTGGCCCTTCATCCTTTGGGCGCATAAACGCCACTGAAGGGCGGTGGAGATGAAGTCCGAGCCTTAGAACCTGAGTCTCATGTCTGTACAGGAAGAAGAGTAGGAGAACAGGCAGGCTGGTCAAGAGGCTAAGGCAGTAAACCAAGTGTGAGATGATCAAGGTGGTGAGGACAGTAATCAAAGCAGGTAGATGAAGTTGAAGTAGACAGTTTTTTAAAATTAAACGCACCTACTATGTGCCCAGTACTGTACTATGCCCTGAGTGCAGTGGGTTCCATCTCTTGAGAAGCCCCCCAAGGAAGTGTGTTAATCCAAAGTCTAACCCTCAATTTGATCTACCCTGTGGTCTCTGCAGATTGGTTCACCTCCGGGGACCCCAGTTCTATCATTTAAATTTTTTTAATGTTTTTTTAATTTATTTTTGAAAGACAGAGAGAGACAGTGCGAGCAAGGGAGAGTCAGAGAGAGAGGGAGACACAGAATCCGAAGCAGGCTCCAGGCTCTGAGCTAGGTGTCAGCACAGAGCCCAACGCGGGGCTCGAACCCACGAACCGTGAGATCATGACCTGAGCTGAAGCCGGACGCTCAACCGACTGGGCCACCCAGCCCCCCCCCCCAAGTTCTCTCACTGAAACAAGGAAGCTCCCATTCAGGGAGTGGAGATGGCAAAGGCCCGTTGTCTCCCGTGCTGTGACATGAGTCTGTCTAGAGCAGATATTTTCAAGGAAAGATGTTAGGAAGAAGACTGCCCAACTATGTGCGTTCAAATTTTGGTGGTTTTTTTTTTAATGCCAAGGTCCAAGCCCAGCTACGGGAGAATGGTGGCATCACTGATACATGGAGAAGTCAGTGAGGAGGAAGCGGGTAGCTGTGTGGGCACCATGGCAGCCAGGCCTGCAGACACAGAGAACCAGGATCCTGACTTTCAGCTTGGAGGGGCAGCGGAGGGCAGGAAAAGGACGCAGCAAGTCTGCAAATCATTTCCTTAAAGTGCAGCCTCTCGAGTCTGCACCTCCAGAGCCCCAGACTCCTGGTCTGCTCTCTCCTAGCTCGGTGCCCTTGACCACGTTACTTAGCCTCTCTGAGCTTCCCATTTCCCTGTGTAAAGAGAGCAGGGTAACAGTGCTGTCCCTGAGACCGGTGCTGACTATTCCCTGGGTCACCACCATATTCCCCAGCATGACTATTATCTTCCTCCTCCGCCTCCGCATCCTCATTATTTACAGAAATGCCGAGTTTTCCCAGAGAAAAATGGTAGAGCAAAAAGTGAGAGGATGGATCCATTCCTGAGTGAAGGCCCAGCTGGGGAAGGTGAGCTTGAGGAAGAGGGAGCGGGAAGAAGCAGAGGAGGACTTCTCAGGAGGAGGGATGGATGGGGTCAGCATGTAGGGAGCATGAAGACTTGAAGGGGAGTGTGAGGAAGGCCACAGGACGTGGTGACCTGCAGGCTGCTGGTGCTGAGAAAGCAGCATGTGAAGAACAGAGACTGAGGAGGGTGAAGAGCCGCGCCCCTGGGACTTGAACTCACGGCCTGGCCTCAGGAAGGGGCCGGCGGGGTTCACACGAGAGCACCAAGGAGAGTTAAGGGCAGCGCGTGTGTGATCTGTGGACTGCAGCTTCCGTGCTCACCTACATTTCAGATTACTTACATTCCTGGGGTCAGAATGATCCAGCCGTGTGCGGTTCATTTCTACACTGATCTGTACTGATCTGCAGTGTGTCATCCCAGGTAGAACGTCAAGCTGTCAGGGATCGAGGTGAGAGGGTGGTCAATAAAAGTAAACGATGAGGATAATGGTAAAGAGCTGGTGGCACAACGACCCGCAGGAATCACGGTCCCTGCCCACTGGGAAGGGCGACGCGGTGTCCTGCCCGGCCGCACACTTGTGCGGGGTCCCCCAGGCCCTGGCACAGCTCTGATGCAGAGCCGATCTCTGACTGTTTGATAAGGTGCTTGCTCTGTAAATGTCACTCCATGCATCAAAAAAAATAAAAAAGTTCTCAGAGGGAAGTTCATATCATGGCAAAAAATGCCTACATTAAGAAGCAAGAGAGTAGGGGCGCCTGGGTGGCTCAGTCGGTTGAGCGTCCGGCTTCAGCTCAGGTCATGATCTCATGGTTCGTGGGTTCGAGCCCCGCATCAGGCAGGCTCTGTGTCAGAGCCTGGAGCCCATCTTCGGATTCTGTGTCCCACTCTCCCTCTGACCCTTCCCTACTGGCACTGTCTCTCTCTGTCTCTCAAAAATTAAAATAAATAAATAAATAAATAAATTCATGTAAGTTTAAAAAAAAAAGAGGCAAGAGAGATCCACATAAGCCATCTAACTGTATACTTTAAGGAACTAGAAAAAAAACTGAATCCAAAATTAGCAGAAAAAATGAAATATAGATAAGAGCAGAAATAAATGACAGAGCAGAAGAAAAAACAGTAGAAAAGATTAAGCAGATTATGAGTTGGTTCTTTGAAAAACTAAACAAATTTGACAAACCCTTAGCTAACCTAACCAAGGAAAACAAGGAGAGAATACAAATCAACAAAATGATAAAAAGTAGACATTACAACTGATACCATAAAAATTCAAAGGCCCATAAGAGGCTGCTATGAACAGCCTAGAAGAAATGTAAGAATTCTTGAAAGCATACAACTTACCAAGACTGAATCAGGAAGAAAGCCAAAATCTGAATAGACCTATTCCTAGTAAGGAGCTTAAATTAGTAATCAGGAATCTGCCAATGAAGAAACGCCCAGGAGAAGATGGCTTCACTGGGGAATTTTATCAGACATTTAAAAAAGATTTGACATTGAGGCACCTGGGCGGCTCAGGCAGTTAAGCAGCCAACTTTGGCTCAGGTCATGATGTCACTGTTTGTGGGTTTGAGCCCCGTATCAGGCTCTGTGCTGAAAGCTGAGAGCCTGGAGTCTGCTTTGGATTCTGTGTCTCCCTCTCTCTCTGCCCCTCTCCTGCTCACTCACTCTCTTTTTCTCCCTCTCTCTCTCAAAAATAAATAAACATTAAAAAATAAATAAAATAAAAAATTACTAACACCAATTTTTCTCAAACTCTAACAAAAAATAAAAAGAAAAAAGGAAAAAAGAAAAAAGAAAACACAGCAAACTCATTTTACAATGTCAGTGTTATCTGGATACCAAAACCAGAAAAGGACACTACTAGAAAAGAAAACTACAAGGCCGGATCCCTCATGAATATAGATGCAAAAATATTCTCAATAAAGTACTGGCACACTGAATTCAGCACATTAAAACGGCCCTTCATAATGACCAGGTGGGGTTTATCATTGGAATGTAGGGATGGTCTACCATATGCAAATCAACCAAGATGATCAAGGGATCATCTCAATAAATGCAGGAAAAGCACTTGCCAAAATTTAGCATCCTTCCATGACAAAATCTATTAACGAATTAGGCATAGAAGGAATACATCTCTATCCTGCTCCGTGATGAAAGGATGAAAGCTTTCCTCTAAGATTAGGAGCAAGAAAAAAGATCCCACTCTCACCGCCCATCAGCATGGTGCCAGAAGTCCTCAGTAGAGCAATCAGGCAAGAGAATGGAATAAAAACATATCAGAATTGGAAACAAAAATACAATCGTCCCTATTTGCAGATCACATGTATGTATATATTTAATCCTAAAGACTCAACCAAAATATTCTTAGATCTAATCCATGAATTCACCAAAGTTGCAGGGTACAAAATTAACATCCAAAAATCAACAGCATTTCTATACACTAATGACAAATTTTACTAAAAAGAAACAAATTGATGTCATTTACAATTGCATCAAAAACAAAATACTTGGGGGAAAAAATAAGGAGATGAAAGATCTCTAGAATGAAAACTAGAAAACATTGACAACAGAATAGAAGATGAATAAATGGAAAGGTATTCTATATTCATGGATTAGAAGAATGAATACTGTTAAAATGTTAATACTACCAAAAACCACTTATGGATTCAATGCAATCCCTGTCACAATTCCAGTGACTTTTTCTTACAGAAGTAGAAGAAAACACTCCTAAAATTTATATGGAATGACAAAAAATAATAATAATCAAAGAAATTCTGAGAAAGAAGAACAAAGCAGGAGACATCACACTTTCTGATTTCAAGAACTATAAAGTAATCAAAACCATATCGTGTCATATAAAGCAAACGGACCAATGGAACTGAATCGAAAGCCCCAAAATAAATCCAAGCACATACAATTTGCTAATACTTACCTGACAGAAGCGTCAAGAATACTCAGTGGAGAAAAGGCAATGTCTTTCGTAAACAGTGGGATATCTGGGTGGTCACACATGAAAGAATGAAATCGGATCCCTATCTTCCACTACTCACAAAAAATAGTTCAAAATGGATTAAAGACTTAAATGGAAGACCTGAAATCTTGAAATTCCTAGAATAAAAGATAGGAATAAAGCTTCTTGACAGGGGTCTTTGTAATGATTTTTTGGATAGGACACCTAATGCACAAGCAACAGAATAAAAACTAAGGGGGAATACATTAAACAGCTTCTGTACAGAAAAAAAAAAAACCATCAACAAAGTAAAAAGACAACCTATGGAATGGGAAAAAATATCTGCAAACCGTATACCTGATAAGGAGTTAATACCCCAAATATATAAAGAGCTTACACAACTTGGGGCACCTGGGTGGTTCAGTCGGTTGAGCGTCCGGCTTCAGCTCAGGTCATGATCTTGCAGTTCATGGGTTCAAGCCCTGCATCAGGCTCTGTGCTGACAGCTAGCTCAGGGCCTGGAGCCTATCTTCAGATTCATTCATTCTCATTCTCTCTCTCTCTCTCTCTCTCTCTCTCTCTCTCTCTCTCTCTCTCTCTCTCTCTCTCTCTCTCTCTCTCTCTCTCTCTCTCTCTCTCTCTCTCTCTCTCCCTCCCTCTCTCTCTCTCCCTCTCCCTCTCACCCTCTCACTCTCACTCTCTCTCACTCTCTCTCACTCTCTCTCTCTCTCACACACACACACTCCCCTGCTCACCCTGTCACTCTCTCTCTCAAAAATAAAACATTAAAAAAAGTTTTTAAAGAACTTACACAACTTAATAGCAAAAAACATACAACCCACGTTTAAGGCAGAGGACTTGAGTAGACATGTTTCCGAAGACCTTATAGAAAAGGCCAACAGGCACATGAAAAGATGCTCAACATCACTAATTGTTAGGGAGATGGAATGTGAATTAAAAATCACGTTGAGGTGTCTCCTGGCACCTGTTAAAATGCCCATCACCTGGAAGGCAAGAGAACACAAGTGCTGGCAGGGATTTGTCTCGTGCCCTGGGAGCCCTCTGCCCCTGGAGCCCTCGTGCCCTGCCGGTGGGATTATAAATTGGTGCAGCCACGACAGAAAGCTGTATGGAAGATCCTCAAAACATTAAAAACAGAGCTACCATATGATCCAGCAATTTCACTTCTGAGACTATATCCAAAGGAAATAAAAAGTAACTCAAAAATATCTGCATCCATGTTCAGAGCAGCATTATTTATAAGAGCCAGGGCATGGCAACAACCCAAGTGCCCGTCAGCGGGTGAATGGATAAAGAAAATGTGAAGTACACACACACACACACACACACACACACACACACACACACTACATGCACAAAGGAATATTATTCAACCATAAAAAGGAGGAAATCCTACCATTTGTGACAAAACGGACCTTGGAGAAGAGTAAACCAGACAGAGAAAGACAGATACCCTATAATCTCACTTGTATGTGGGGTCTAAAAGAAATCAAAACACACTCTGGGGCGCCTGGGTGGCTCAGTCAGTTAAGCGTCCGGCTTCGGCTCAGGTCATGATCTCGCGGATCGTGGGTTCGAGCCCCGCGTCAGGCTCTGTGCTGACAGCTAGCTCAGAGCCTGGAACCTGCTTCAGATTCTGTGTCTCCCTCTCTCTCTGACCCTCCCCTGCTTGTGCTGTCTCTCTCTGTCTCTCAAAAATAAATAAAAAACAGAAAATAAGTAAATAAATAAATAAAAACAAAAAAATATAAGAAAGCAAAACACATTCATGAAAAGAGATCAGACTTGTGGTTAGCAGAGCTGGGGGTGGGGGAGGAAGGTGTTCAGAGGTACCAACTTTCCATTGTAAGATAAGTTGTAGTTATGCTAGTTATACTAGGGGGTGATACTGACTGTAATAAACGTGCCGTATGATAAAGAGGAGAGATGTTAAGAGAGTGAATCTAAGAATTCTCATTAAAAAAAACACAAACACTCAGAGAAATCTGTTCTCCTTTAGTCTCCATGACTAGATTTCTAGTGTTCGGCATTTCACCTCTACCACCTGGCCTTTCAGAGTCTCTGGCTTTGGCACCAGCCCCCACGGCCCCCTCCATCTGCGCGTGGTGCCGGCGGGTAACCGGACAGGGCAAGGCTCCGGCTGCAACTCGCTTGCCCCGTGATCTCTCACGAAGCATTTATCCTCTCTGGGCGTTGGTTTCCTCATCCGTCAACTGGGGACATTAACGCTGGCGCCAACCTCATGGGGCTGTTTTACAGAGCAAACAAGCTGCAGCAAGTAAAGTGAAGCTCAGACCGGAGCCCGGTGTGTGAAAGGGCCGTACAAGTGACGAGGGTCGTTATTTTTTTATTATTATTGTGAGAGGACCTCTAATAGAAAGAGTATTCAGCCCCGGAGCCACCAGCGGAATAGGACAGACATTTTCCTGTCACTGCTCATCCCTAGGCATGCAGAGGTCAGTCTCAACCAGCTCTGTCCCAGATCCGTCCCAGTTCAGTCCCAAAGCCTAATGGGGAAGGCTGATGTGAAGACAGCCCACTGGTCTGATGCTCTGCCAGGGAGGTGGACACAGTGTGCAGGGAAATTACGTGACCCCAAAAACACACCTGTGAGGCCCGCATTCCCAGATGCTCTGGGGCATTCGAGCTCTGTTCTTCCAAGACTGAGAGATGGGAATAGAACGGAGCATGTTCTGTGACTCGGAGCTATCTGTGCTCTTGGGTTAGACTAGCAACATCTAACAGTCTGGGCCTTTGTTTGCTCATCTGTGAAATGGGTAGAGGGGCAACTTTCTATCAGGTAGGATCCTCCTGTAGATCTATGTAGAGGATAGCATCTGACAAAGGCTTTGTATATTTTGTGTAATGCCAAAAACAGCTGTGTCTTCCTTGGTTGAATTGAAAAAAAATTTTGAAAATCAGATTCTGTATTAATTTTAGTAGAGAGCTTATGACATAAAACAGTGGTTCTCAAACATGCGTGAACATCAGGCTTTTTAAAATCCAGATTGCTGAGCCCCGTGCCCAGAGTTACCGATTCTGTAGGTCTGCTGGGACCTGAGAATCTGCATCTCACACTAGCTCCCAGAAGATGCTGGTGCTTGGTCTTGGGACCCCGCTTTGAGAAACATGGACGTCAAGGTATCCCATGACCCTAACGTAGAGGAGAATCACTTATCATCTACAGATCTCTTCCCCTAATTTTTCCCCTATTATTTTCAAACCTGCAATTTTTTTTATGTTTGAGGCTAATTTAAAACGGAAGCTTTCAGGGCATCTGGTGTGTGTACGAATTGGACCCAGCTCAGGGAGTTTGCTCTTCTGCTTTAATCTTGGCCTGTCCCTGTGGACCCGTGAGTGTCAGCGCTGATATTTCTGACTCCCTATTTGGGCTCATCTGCCCAGCCAGCCCTGGTGTCACAGGCCCTCCCTGCCGCCCCATCGGATGACAGGAGGCATTCCAGCATGAGGTCTCAGACCGACGATCGCTCCCAAGAGTAGAGAATGAACATTTATTTGAAATATTTTCTTAAAAATTAATGTTTATAATCAATCTTGTGACAGTTGCTATAGGCCAACCAATCAGGTGAGGCTGTGTTTCCTGTTTTATTGCGCATGAGATTTAGCGATACCGAGGGGTTTCATAAAGCCTTGTTGCTACGTAAGATGATTCAGTCCTTTATTCACTCATTTTTCTTCGCCAGGTGTTTATTGACTGTCTACTCAGTGCCAAGCTCCACACTAGGTTGTGAAAACAGAGATAAATAGAAGCGGTCTCTATTCAGGCAGTAGGAACTTTATAGTGGCTTTTGAGTTGTTTAAGGACAAAGGCGTTTATGATTTTTGTTTCACGTGGCACCGCACTTCCTAAGTTTTGTATCTGGTTGATTCTGTTGCTGTTGTTTCTTTGGGGGTAGTATTTCTATCCTGCCCAGCAATTCTTGTAAGTAATAATATATAATAGCTAGATTCCGTGGGTTCCGACAGAGATGAACAAGATATTTAAAGAAGCTTGCAATGAAATAGGAAAAGTAAACATTTAAAAATATATCGGCAGTACAGTCTGATGGAGAACAATCCCAGTAGCCTGTGGGGGAAATGACTTATCTGTCCGGGATGCTTCGGGAAGTCTTCCTGGCGAGGTGGTATCAGAGGTGGGTTTTGGAAGGGGAAAAATTGTCCTCATACTCAATGTTCAAGTCCGTTCCCCTCGGTGTGGCTCCAGGAAACCAGCACTTCACACGCGGTGATGCGCTGTAGACTAGGGCTCCTATCCATGGCTGAGAAACCCGATTCTGCTACTTTTTGGCTGGGTGCCTTTGGCCCAAATCACTTAATTTTTTGAGCTTCATTTCTCATTCAAAAAATAGGAATAACATTACAGCCCACACAGGATTGTTGAGAGAGATAAAATGAGATAATATTTGAAGAGCCCTTAGTATGCAGGGCCTGACGTGTTATAAGCACTTAATAAAATTACTGCTGCTTTAATTACTATAATTACCACCATGTTGATGGGTGTCACAGGATACAAAGTCAATTGAGTCAGGTCTGTGAAATGAGACCAGTTTATGGTGTGCGCGTCTGTTTAATGGTGGGGTCTTCAGAGCCTTCCAGAGACAAAGGCCTGTTGGAAATCGATGTTCTCTGCTGTCTCCCCGAGCATATTTGAAAGGAAACGCTTTATCCTTTGTGCATCTGTCAGAACTGGGATTCACAGCCCCCCAGATCAGCCCCTTCAGCCAGGGGCCTTTATTAGCCTCCTAGTGGTGCTGCCTTTGTATTTCCGGACCGTCGCCTACCGTGGATCTCCGCTTCCGGTCCAAAATGGCTCCACACGGTGTGTGCTTCCTGCTTTCCCAGACGCCTTCCAAGGTTGTCCAGGTGTCCTCACCTTTACTTTTGCAGCTTTATCTGCAGTGGCCCCTGAGGGACTTGGGGGTGCCACGGTAGCTGCCAGGGGAAAATTGACTCACTCTAAGTACTTGGTGAAACACTGGCTGATTCTCCAAAGGAAACCCCAGTGGGCAGCCGCGCGTGCGCAGAACAGGCTGGGGGAGTGGGGGGGATAACGGTGCACCGGAGGAAAGCGGGTTTGCTTTTGGGTGAAATTC
>PISW01009145.1:0-64551 GCA_004023785.1 Mungos mungo | reverse complement strand
GACCCAAGGGAACCCTGGGGCTCCACGGAACGCACTTTGAGAACCATGGCAGTCTCCCTCCCTGCCTCTTGACAGTGAGCTACACGGAGCAGCCCCTCCCATTCTATCAGGAATTCCGAGAACGCCAGGGAGTGCACGCATGTGCGGGTGGGCCTGGGACCGAGTCCGTGGGCTGGGGCTTGTCCGGGAGCCACAGCGATGGGGAGCAGGGGAACGGAAGTCCAGCGCCCAGGCCCGTGCGGGGTGCTTGCAGGGGGAGGTGAGCAGGGTGGACGGGCAGGTGGAGCCACAGGAAGTGGGGGCTCTCAGGAGCAGCTGTGTGGGCGGGGCTGGCAGAGCTCTGGCTCCGGAGACCAGGCTGCAGAGGGGTCTGGGGTCTGCTGACCTGGGGAAGCACTGAGGTCACACGTGACTGTGGAGGCCAAGTTCAAGGAGAGGAGAATCCAGGAGCCCATCACCAAGTCCCCACACTGCCCCTTCCTTGGCGGGACGGCATCTCTGACGCTCTTCCCTTTGGGCCCGGAGCCTGTGACACATGTGCCCTGCAGAGCGTTAGACCAGCGCAGGGCAGCCCAGGGCACTAAGCTTCCAAACGTCCCCGTTTTCGTCACCTTTCAGAAACCGAAGGGAACGTAAACGGTGCAGCCACTATGGAAAACAGCGTGGAGGTTCCTCAAAATTCTGAAAACAGAACCCTGTGATCCGGCGCCTCCACTCCTGAGTATGTGGCCGCAGGACACAACATCGGTGCAGAGACATGGGCGCCCCCATGTTCACAGCACGGTGGTCACAGCAGCCAAGACTCGGGCCCACCCAGGTGCCCGTCGCCGGCGGGACTGGAGCGGGATACTATTCGGCCATAAGGAAGAAGGAAACCCTGCTATTTCCAGCAACACGGATGGACCTTGAGGCATTCAGCTAAGTGAAGTGAGGCAGACAGAGAAACACAGATACTCCTGACCTCGCTAATATATGGAATCTAACATCGCAGAATTCGGGGCGCCTGGGGGACTCAGTGAAGCATCTGACCCGTGATTTCAGCTCAGGTCATGCTCTCACGGTTCGTGGGCTCGAGATACACACACACACGCACGCACACACGCACGCACACACACACACACCTCTGGCTGGTTTTCCACAGAACTCGGAAAGTGCACTCCCACTTAAATCTAAATGCGAAAAAACACAGGTGGCTGATTACCAAAGAAGCAATTTAAGCCACAGACACGGTAAGGAAACTACACACACACACACACACACACACACACACACACAGTTTGTAAAGCTTACTCTAATACCCTCCCTGGAAATTCTGGCTTGGAAGCCACCAGTTTCTTTCCACTATAATTGTCATCTTCCTGCTATTTCTGCCACGAGGCTTTGATGCGTCGCCCGAAGCCCCGGAAAGGAAGGGCTCTGGCAGCACGCCCGGTCTTCAGGTTCCCAGGCAGGAGTCGTGGTGTGAACATATTTGGGGTGAAGAAAGGAGGGTGTTGGAAATGTTCCAGGAAGCCCAGCAGCCCCTTCCTAGACCCCCAGCCCGGCCCAGCTCTGTGTCCTCCCTCAGGGGGATGGGGGTGCACAGAATTATTCAACTGTTCAGTAACTGCTCAACTCCTGTTCTGAGAAGGTGGCTCTCAGAGACACTCAGTGGCATCTCTGCGGACTCTCTGTCTCCGTATATGACCCTGGGATGTCCTTCTTCTAGTTTGGACTCTAATTATCATAGGGCCTGAAGGATTCTTTATGACGTCCTCACGACGACCCCCAGAAGTCCCCCGTGCCCCAGGATGATAAGTGCCCCTCTGCAATTCCCAGGTCACAAAATGGAAAGAAAAAAATCACAAGAACTTAGTGAAATAGCTCCAACTATGGCATTAGACCTGTCGCTGAGCACACGTCTCCTGTCTCTGCCTGTCTCCCCTCCTTGTCCGGTGCTCCAGACCTCCTCCCGAGGGGGCCTTCCCGGAGTGGCAGGTGCTCACGGCAGGCTGGACGTTGCCACGGCCTGGCCAGCCAGCCTGTCCACCAGCAAACTCACCAGGAAACACAAGCAGACTCGGGCATCCGATGTGACGTGACGCCTCGCGGGCCCGGGTCCCAGACTGGGGCTAAGCCTCCCGCATCCCCCCCACCTCCAACCCAGTGATGCCCAGACCACCGACAGTCACTGGGGCAGGGGTGCTGGCAGGGCTGGCCGGGACCTGTGTGACCCGCTGGGGTCGGAGGAGCCGTGTGGCGGGCGCCCAGAGGATCCCGGGGACCACGGGCATCCATCTAGAAGCGGAATGATCCTGGCCCTTCTCTTCCTGCGTGACTTTGCAAAGCACACAACATAGCAGTTCCTACTGTGCGTTACCGTTAGTGAATAAAACCACTGAGTCGGCCTTGGGTGTAGTCTGTGGTCTGCTTGTCACCATCGCTTAGAATTCCTTGTGTGATGGGATGAGGGGCCACGACGGCTCACGGAATCAGCTGCAAAGTACCGATTTCTTCTCGGATCCGTCCTTCGACAGCAGAACGGATCCCGTGAGTCCTGTGCCGCCGGGCCCGCAGGGCAGGAGGCTGGCGTGTGTCACAGAGATAAGGCTTCTCTGGACGGGGCCCAGGCTCTCGCCGCCGCCGCTCAGGCCTGCGGCCTCCAGCTCCCACGGCACCTGCTGCCAAGCAACCCGCACGGTTGGACCCGTCCTGAGGCCCGAACTGCAGCAGCAGCGGAGGAGGGACATTAACTCGGCTCTGCCTGACACAACGGTGGGGAAACCTGCTTCCCCTCCAGCACGGACTCGGCGGCCCCTTCCTCCTCCTTCACCGCGCTCGCCGGCGGGTCACTGCTCTAGTTCGTGCGGACGGGACACAAGAGTGTGGTTTCCCATGTCAGTTCTTCCCCAAATATCACCCTGCCTCTTATGCTCCAGAGACAGCGTGTTTTCTGGGTCCCTGTCAGCTCGGAGGCGCGTGCAAGGTCTAGTGAAGGAGAAAGCACACTTGCTGTCCGGTTCCTGGGGCCACACTGAAGCCCCCGCCAGGAAGGGGACCCTCTGATTGACAAAGCCGGTGCTTACCCCTCATGCCCCTCACCTTCTCCAGGAAGCGCTGCCACAGCACAGGGGTTTCAGCTTTAAACTTGGGGAAGGGCTGCCCTAACCCAACGTGTGAGAAAAGGAAGAGGAAGTATCCACAGAACCCAGAGAAAGGAGTAAGACTCTGCATTCCCGTGACTTAGGACCCGGTCATCACATCCCCTGTACCTCGCAGACGGGGTGGGGGGGTGGCTCCAAATTTCGGGACCCCCTTCACTTCGTCATTGAAAGTCTATTGTCTGTTGTGAGGAGAACAGAAGGTAACACAAAGCCCTAGCAAGTGTGCAGATCAATATTTGTTTTAACCCTTTTTTTCAATTGGAAAATTTAAAAGCCCGTTCATATTTGTTTAAAAAATCAGGACTGAAAGTTTGGTTTCTTCTCAGCTAAAGCAAACAACCAGTTATGAGACACGAGTTCAGTACAAGGCCCTGGGTGCACGGTGACAGCTATGGTGTGTGTGGTAAGTGTCCTTAGGTATAAAATCCCTGTAAACAGATGGGCTCTGTCCCCAAACACCCGTGGTGCCGGGTTTCCGGGAGCAGCGACAGGGAGAGACGCCCGGACTGTGGGAGCCACCTCAGGTCCTGGAGGGTCCCGCACCTTTCCCGCCGCGCCCGGGGAGCTCTCAGAGCCCCGCCCTCCGAACGGGGTGAGGGGGCCGACGGTGCTGACCTCAGTCCCTTAGATGCGAATGGGTGTCGAGGTGCCAAGCCTTCCTCGGCACTCTCGGCTCCCCGTCAGGAAGACAGAAGGATTTAAAATGCCACCAGAGAGGCGCTAGACGGACTGGCAGGTCGGTCAGGGAGTTGGGCCGACTATTTCGTGTCTGCACGCGATTTATCAATTTTACACATAACACACGCTTGGCGTCACAGCTAATTGCTAACGGCGGGGAGAAACGGGTGCAGGTCCACGGGCAGTCCCCCTGACAGGGACGAGCATGTGTTCTCAACAGAACACCTTCCGGGGACCCCCGGGCTGCAGCATTAATTATGGGAAACGCAGATCATGCTTCAAAAGAGGAACGAGACCCATGTGACAAATGTGACAGGCGACATCTCTCAAAGCTCACCACTCCGGTCTCGGAAGAGCACGGCGCCCCAGGGGGTGCGCCTGCTGTGGCGGGGTCTCTGGGGTGCACACTCTGCCGCAGGGTGGCCGGCCCGTCACAGAGCCCAGGTGCCCTGCGGAGCCGAAGGCGGATCCCTCCTCCCCTCTGCCCCGATCCCTTCAAGTCCCCCCGCCCCTCCCTCTTCGAGCCTGGGGCTCAAGATGCCGTCACGTGCCCTTGCCAAGCCTGCGCACACCGCCATGTCCGTGGGGCTGAGTGAACTGCCCTGGACCTGGAGCCCCGACGTGTGACGTCCAGGCCCGTCCAGGTACGTTCTGCTGGGGGTTTGGAGCTTGCTTAGAGACCGGTGGAAAGTCACTGACACACTTACACACACTTTGCGGAAAGGGCTTCGTTAGTGCCCAGAAGCCCACCCACTGTCTGTGGTGCCCCCGACAGACCTTGCCAGAATGTTCCGGGTTGAGCCAGAGGATGCAGCTGCCGGGGAAGGTTAGAAACAGCGGAGTATCAGCGATCTCGTCCGGCCCAGCACGATGAAAATAAGGTATAATACCCACCGGAGTGACTTCAGCTACGGTCACAAAACGTGTTTTCCATCTGTGGGAAAATGCTCGGGTACTTAGGACAGCAAGCCAACCTAAGTGACAAAGTGACTAAAACCTGGAAATTCTCTCCCTTTCAAAGCCATTACAGGAAGGGAGCCCAGGTCCTGTGAAGACCAGAGAACAGAGCGAGTGTCCCCGACTGCCCAGCTGGGTCACTGTCTGCATCTGAGAGCGCCTGCCTGGCGCGTGAAGCGCGTGTCACCGGCGCCAGCACAGACCGGCGGGGGCGGGTCCTCAGGACGACGAGACGGGGCCGTCGCTGAGGCAGCTGGACTTGGTGCCAGCACAGAGGACAGAAATGACGAGTAAGCGCTAGAGAAAAGCACCTGCACGGAAGGTGCCGTTTTTAGTAAATACGCGGTATCCGTCTCCTTCACAGCGAGGCTGCCGGGGGCTCTGCCTGCAGGGGACCGTCCGGCCCGTCAGGAGGAGGAGGCGTGGGGTTGTGCCATCGCTTTCCCTGTTAGTATTCAGGGCGGCGCTTGCAGCTGCTCATGGAGGGTCCTCACCTGTGTTTCTAGGAGACGGGGCGCGCAGGACCGGGGGCGGGAGCCAGCCCCTGCGCCGCCCGACAGCCTGCACGAGCCGCGGGCGCCGCGTCGAACCGGCACGGGGAGCTCCAGGCTCTGGCTCTCTCGCTGAGACTAGTCCCGCGGCCCCCGGTCCTGTGGGCTGTAACTCTAACCGGAGGGCTACCTTCTAAACTTAGATTTTTAAAGTAAATCAGCAAAATGAATAAAGCAGGATTGAAAAGAAGGCAGAAAAGTGCCTGCTCTAACGTATTTAATCTGCGTGTACACAGGACACCCTTAGGAATCTTGCAACTCCACTGAAGGAGAAGGTCTCCGAGGCCCCCGAGGCTCGGGACGCGAGCTGCACTGTTTACAGAAAGCTGCGGCCGAGGCCTCCGAGCAGGAGGAAGTGGGGGCTGAGCGGACGCCTGTGCACACCCCTGGGCAGGACCCGCGGCGGGCTCCGAAGTTCACGAGTAGACACACCCCCTGTTCGGCAACTATTAGGCACATACCCATTCGAGATCATTCAATGATCTGTCTCGTTTTTATTTATTTTATTAAAAAATTTTTTTAACATGTATTTATTTTTGAGAGACAGAGAGACAGAGCATGAGCAGGGGAGGGCCAGAGAAAGAGGGACACACAGAATCAGAAGCAGCTCCAGGCTCCAACCTGTCAGCACAGAGCCTGCTGCGGGGCCCGAACCCATGAACTGTGAGATCATGACCTGAGCTGAAGTCAAATACTCAACCACCTGAGCCACCCAGGTGCCCCACACTTTTCTTTTTAAAGAAGTGATTTATGTTTCTTTGGTGGCACTATTTTTTGTTAATTAGAAAGCTTAGTTTGCTGCAAAAAGGTGCTGCTTCTGGTAGTAATTTTGAAAGCAGTTTTCACTGCTAAAATCGGCCATTTCCAAGATTACATGATAAAACTCCCAGTCGAGCCGCATATTTTCAGGCCCCACAGTGGACCCAAGGTCGGTCTGAACAACAGCGGGACGACCCGGTGCACTTCGGTCACCCACACAAGGGCGAGGTGCACACCAGCGGCCGGGGGAACCTAGCCCGTGGAAATGTGTCTCCAGAACCCGCCGCACTGTCCCTGATCACAAGACACGCCCTCCAGTTTCCACAGAGGTGAGAAAGCGTCCCATTTGCAAGATACTGCGGAATCTACAGTTTCTTGGGGAGGGCCTGTCCCCAAAGCCATGAGGTTGTTTCCGAATGAAACGCAAACTCCATCCCTGGAAAACTGCTAGAAAGATCATCAGTCAAGGGCAGGCTCCTCGGACCGACCTGGGAGAGAGAACGGTCAGCACAGCGCCGTTTCCCCCTTGAAGGGGGTGACCTGTGACGGGGGACGCAGGCCAGCGGGCGTCTCTGAGGGGGCCTGTGGGCTGCGGCGGCCGCCCCGAGGGGAGGGCCGGGAGCGAGACAGGCCCACCACCTGCCTTCCTGGCACGGACCGTTCACCTGGGACACTTAGACCCAACGGTAAATAGTGAGGGGGTGCCCAGCGGGCTCAGTCCGCACAGCGCGCGACTCGATGTGAGGGCTGTGAGTTTGAGACCCACCCAGGAGCCACGGAGCCTACTTAAAGAGAAATACCAAGGTGAGTTTCACCAGGAGCGCAGTTTGCACACTCACGCAG
Organism: Mungos mungo; assembly: GCA_004023785.1. NCBI lineage: Eukaryota > Metazoa > Chordata > Mammalia > Carnivora > Herpestidae > Mungos > Mungos mungo. Next base: position 57,620 of record PISW01009145.1, on the reverse strand, counting down.
CAACTCTCCAGGTGAGTTTGCCCTCGGCTGGGGGTCCAGAAACGCTTCCCGGGGGAAGTGACATTGAATGAGGCAAGAAATGGTTTCTGAGTCCCGGCGGGGGGGGGGATGGCTCAGGGAGCGCACGGCGGGGGTGGGGGGACACAGGAGCTCAACCCGCCCCAGAGCGCCGCTGAGGAGGGGCACAGGTTGAGGGAGGGGTCTGTCCTGGGAGGAGGGCGTGAGCGGCCATGTTCCAGCACCCAACTGCCCGGTCCACTCCCATCAGGCATCAGTACGACAGTCCACACCCCCCATCCTGTTGTCAGCTCTTCTCCCCAAATCTGGGATCGCAGTGGACGAAAGAGGGCTCTGTGCCCGCAGCCCCCGTCACCTGAGGTTGGACGAGTGCAGGCTGTAGAAACCGGCTCTCCGAGCTGGGCCCCCGCGGGTGTCCTCACCGCCGCCCGCCGTCCTGACCGGGCTGGCCGCCAGGAGCTGAGCGCAGCCTGGTGCCCGGGTGCTCAGCCAGGGCTGCGGGCACGGCGCTCTGCAGGCAGCTCCCTCCTGCCCCGGGGAACAGGAGCTTCACAGGCACCGGTGCACACACATGGGTTCACACCGCGCGACGCGGCCCTGAGTTCAGGCCAGACCCTCCTTCCCAGACTCAGGCGGCGCGGAAGTCGTCACTGATGGCCGTGCTCACTTTCCCCTTTTTAAATTCTGTTTCTTTGTTTGTTTTGAGGGGGGGGGGGTCCCAAGCAGGGTCTGCGGCGTCCGCACAGAGCACGACGTGACGCTCAAACGCACTAATGTGAGGTCACGACCTGAGCTGAGATCAAGAATTGGAGGCTCACCCCGAGCCCCCAGATGCCCCCTGATGGCTGTGCCTTCCGAACAATCAGGGGCCCCAGAGAAAGGCAGCCTCCGGTGGTCCGGGTGCAGCTTCGCCGTGACCAGGCGCGCACGGCGTCCCCCGGACTGGGGGGACCAGGGCCGGGACGGTCCGCAGGCCCTGCGCACGGAGCTCCGAGCAGACCGCCGGCTTCTGACCGCGCTCCGCTCGCTCTGCTCACTGGTTCCCGCCCTGCCTTCCGTGACTGTGAGCCTGCTCCTCACTGCGCCCCAGGACAGGGACAGCCTGCCGAGCCACGGCGAATGCGACGGAGACAAGGTGCGGTGGAAGTCGCCTGCCCGAGTTTGGACAGGATTCACCACTTCTTTCCCGCCCCTGGAGTCCAGACAGGTGCAGATGCTTTATCTGAGAATCTGCTTTCCGTGAAGTGGGTGCACGCCGGGGCGCGCCCCACCCCCGATGTCGCTGGGTCTGACGCTCCTGGTGTGGCTTGGCTTTGCTTCACAGCTGGCCCTGGGAGCCAGCAGGACTGTCCCCGTGTGTGAACAGCCAGCCTCTGGCCTCCTGAGACGAAGGAATTGATTTTTTGAAGGCAAAGAAAATCTCTGCCTTCAACACAGTTAAGAAAAGGAGCTTTCGTTCTAGTCTGAACACAAATGACAGGCAGCAAATCCTTTCTGAAGACCACCCGGCCCTCGGGTGTGCTTTGGGACACGGGCTCCGGGTCCTGGCGGCGGAGATGCCGCTGCTGACCCTGGACATGCTGTCTGCTCGCGCCTCTTTAAGTGTTTTTCACACGCACACCCCTGCACACGCACAATGCGCACACACATGCACGCACACGCACACCCACATGCCCGTGCATGCAACACATGCACACACACAGTCACACACGCACATGCACACACACATGCCTGCACACACATGCACATACACTCACACACGCTCATGCCCACACACATGCCCCCCCCACACGTGCCTGCCCACATGCTTGCACACACTCACACATGCACGTGCACACACACATGCCCAGGCACACGCACACACACATGCCTGCACACACAGGCACATACACACACGCTCGTGCACACACACATGCCTGCACACACTCACACGCTCATGCATGCACACATGCCCACACACACACGCACGTGCACACACACACACACTCACATGCACGCACACATGCCCACACACAGGCATGTGCACGCACCCTGCCTGCGCACACACGCACGTGCCTGCACACATGTGCTGACTCCTGGTTTATAAAGAAGACTCCAGTTCTCCCCCCAGCCAGGCAATGTCAGAGCTGCCTGTTTTCAGGAAGCTTCTCCACGGTTTTGTCATTCTGCAGGTTCAACTTCGAATCTGCCACTCAACAGTAGCAACCGCTGCTCCTGTTTCTAACGTGTGTCTCAGTGGCCGGTGTGATGTCCCCAGGCCACTTGTCACCCACTGGCTGAGGCATCCGGCTTTTTGTCTCCACACGTGTCCAAATTCCAAGACAAGCAAATACCCCAAAGACAAAAATATCTTAACGCATCTGAATATCCGGTTTCTATGGAGACTGGAATCAAAGAGAACCGTCTAATGAGAGAGGTTTTTTGTTTGGTTTTGTTTTTTTGGTTAATAATTTGGGCCAGGTGCGTTACAGATGTGGAGCGTGCGAACTGTCTGCGAGCTGCTCAGTGCCGCGGACACGCCGCAGACACGCCACAGACACGGACTCGCATGGTCTGGAGAGAGCGGTGGCTGCCCGCCCAGGCTTGATGCGCTCTGATCACACAGGAAGGCGGAGGTGTCGAGCCCGGGCGCCCGGGCAAGGCTCCTCTGTTCCTTCTCTGGCCCGGACACGGTGCTAAGGCAGGTCAGGTGGGGGCCACCAACACAGGCTCCTTCCCAGGGGGACCCCAAGAGACGTTCTATAAAATGTCACCCAGTGCAGGCTGCAAACGGTGGCCCTGTGGAATAGCCTCCTCCACTTCCGGGTCTTCCATTGAGAAACATGACCGTTTCAAAGCCTTCACACACACAGGCTGGTGCACACTCAGTTTTGTCACTCGTGCTGTAGGGACTTAGACTGACCTGATGTGAACCCAGTTAGAAAAGTGAATTTCATCATGGCCTGTGCTCTCTGGAGCTGTGTGCGGGGGCATGCGAGGGGGGCTGTCTGCGCGGTCGAGGGTCCCCGCGGGGAGGACACAGTCTTCCTCACACACGGCTGGTACTCACACCGCCTCCGTGTGGTCATCTCCGTGTCTCCCGTCTCGCGGACCCGGAGCCGCCCTGCCTGGTCCCACGTCCAAGCTCAGCCACGACGACTCATGACTGCCCTCTGCACCCCAAGTTAGCGGGGCGTTGCCCATCCATGCCCTGGCATGGGCTCCCTTCACAGGCCTCCACACACCCGTCCATCCTCAGCGGCGCAGCTCCAGGCTGGCCTCAGACAGGACCTCGCTCGGTGCTGGCCTCCATCCCGCAAGCTTCCGACACCGTATGACACGCAACTGTGTCTCCTCTCTGAACACCAGCCGCCCGTGCCTCACTCACCCTGGGAGCCGCGCCCGAGCGCCCTGCCTGGCAGGTTTTGAATCCACAGTCTGTGGCCTGCCTGGACGTGGGCACCCCCCCCAAGATACACCCAGCCACCCCCTTGTACCAGAACCGTGGTTCTCAAACCTGCATGGGCCCCGCCGTCAGGGAGTCTGATCAGAGGGTCGGGAGACGGCCCCCGGACGTTTATTTCCGGGAGGCTCACGGGTGATCCTAGAGTAGCCGGTCCGAGGGCCACACTCTGAGGACCACTGACTGTAAACCAGGGCTCGGACCTGCCGCCGTGACCGCAGCTCGGCCTCCAGCTCGGAGCCCACAGCCCGGCACCTGGGCAGGGACTGTCCCTCGACTCCTGCCTTCCGGTTGGTCTCCATACGCCAGACGCAGGGGCCACCGAGGAAAGGCGGTTCCAGATTCCGCGTGCCGCTGGATGAGTCATAACGGGGACGTGAATCAGGCCTCCCCCTATGGAGGGCTCGTCTGCGCCACACGCCGTGCTGGCACCGGCCTCCTCCGCTGGCTGAGCCGTCCCGGCAGCGCTCGGTGACAGATACGGGCACGGAGGTGCAGGTGTGAGCCTGCCGCGGGTGCGGGGGCCCCGACTCCCTGGCCCGGGGGGAGCCGCGGCGGGTTTGATCAGGTGGAGTCTACGGCAAGACTTCGAGCCCCAAGGGGTCTCGCCGACGGGGGCACACGTGCATGCCTGTGGCTCCTTCCAACGACGGGAGGCCGGAGGCTTTGAATAAACAGGACGCAGTGAGCGTGTGACTTGCATCTTTCATCGCCGCTGGGGTCAGGCTGCGGTGGGGTCGGCGGGCTGTCATCCTTGCTTCCACCGGGCGGCAGACAGGGCGGGCTCGAGGACGGGGAGCTGGCGATGACAGGCTCAGGGAGGCCTGGGCTGCCGTCCCGGAGGGGCCCGGAGGGAGGTGATCCCTGGAGGCCAGTCCTGGACTTGGCAAGGGGGAGGGGGAGTTTGGGAGCTCATGTCAAACTCTGGCTTCTCTCCATGACTGGGATTAGGAAGGATCAGTGTTACTAACCCAGAAAAAACCTAATCTTGAAAGGGCTCCAACTTTTACATAAAATCACGTTCAATAACTTTACCTAAGACTATAATGATCCAGGCCTCAAAACAACCGACGGATTACCCCGCAGACAGCGAGCTAAGCACAGACTTTTTATCCCGTTTGATCCTCAAGGAGATCAGATCAGTTCACCCCTGTTCTTGCTCTGGTTTTGCTGAATTTAGGACTAAAAAGATTATGAAATGTTTGTCTGCTCCCCTGGGTGGAAGGGACGTAGGGGACAGCTCAGGCCTGCCCCAGAGGCACGGTGACACCCGGGGGACAGGGAGCAGCGCTGGTTTGGGACCAGCCCCCCCGGGTGTGGCTTGTGGTGGGAGGCACGCGGCAGTTGCCCCCCCCCCCGCCCCGCGCTGAGTCCAGGCGGAACCAACGTTGCTCAGTTATTTCTGACGTCAGGTTAAAAAAAGAAAAACGGTGATCTACTTGTTCTCGAGCCCTTCAAATGGATAATTTCGATTCTGAAGTTAAGTCCTTCGTATTCATGGGAAGGATTCAATAAAGAGTTGAACAACACTCAATCTAACAATAAGAGACATCCCCCGGCTTTGTTTATCTACACAACACTCTCAGCACAGCGAGCACCGCAGGAAGCCTGGCTTCCCACTCCTCGGTGTGAGGACGTTTTCTCCAACCTCCATGCTGGTTTGGGATGCAAATCACACCAGAAAAAGCCCCAGGTCCTCTCTTTCGCTCGACACGACGTGTGGGGCACCGTGGGGCTGAGGGGCGGCGACGTTCAGAGCCATCTGGAGACGCTGAGTTCGTCCACTCTCGCTCTAACGTCCCCTGGCTCCGTGGGAGCAGAGAGCTCGCCAGCGGCGGGCGGTGGGCCGGACGGGCACCCACACTGAAGGCCGGGCCCGCAGGTGAGGACGGGGCCCCAGGCTTCGTGACTTGGATCAGACCAGCTTAGGGCAACGCAGCACCGTGGGCTACATGACAAACACGGTGGCTGCTGGTGCCGGCCGCCAGGCACTCTGTGTCCCCCCATCTAGGCGCCCTCCCCGGCCCCCGCCTCAGCTCCGTCCTTCCTGCTGGGCAGCAGGGGAGGGGTCGGGTGGTAGGAAAAGCAGCCTTCGCCATTCATGCCCCCCTGCCGCACATTTCGTCCTGTGCAGACTTGCCTCGTGTTGCATTTCTCCCCTTTAGTTTTGCCATGAAGACCTAGAGCCTACAACTCTCAGTGCATAGTTTCTGTCTTCTTTTTATCTCGTCTTAAGATTTAATACTTTGGAACGATTCACAGCGGTATAGACGCTTCCTAAAACAGAATGACGGCTGAGGCCCAGGGCACTGGACTGCTCACCTGGCAGACTGCTTCTGGACCCCCAGGAAAAATGCACACACCCCCAAATGCCAGCGGGTTCTTGAGCCAACCAGGGGACTCAGCTGTGTGGACCGCACACTGCCACGCCCCGTTCAGCCGGCCGACTGCTACACGGTGTTCGCAGAAGCTCCGGACATAGGGACCGATGTCTCTGTCCCCCCGACATTCATGTTCTATCCTAACTCCCAAGGTAATGGTATCGGGGGGGGGGTCTTGGCAAAGTGGCTAGGTCATGAGGGGGGGTCTCAGGGATCAGTGCCTTATCAAAGAGACCTCAGGGAGCTCCAGCCCCTCCACCCTCTGGGGACACGGTGAGAAGACACCATCGCCAGCCCCAAAGAGAGCTCTCTCCAGAACGGGACTCTGCTGGCACCTTGGTCTCAGATTTCCAGCATCCAGAGAGGACAGACATAATCTCTGATGTTCATAAGCCACCCAGTCCGGGCTCCGTGGTTACAGCAACCCAAACAAAGCAAGACCTGAAAGCCAGACTCACTGTGACCATGTCCAACTTGGCATACACGCTGGATTTCAGAAAAGAGGCCCGGTTTACGGGTTCCTAACGCTACTGCCATTCTCGCCAGTTATACGCAGCCATCAAAGGGAGAAGAGCAGATTTTCTGGAGAAATCTTTTTAACAACATGACTATTGGCATGCTTATGAATCCTGAATGGGAGCTGGAAGGTGGTGGTCATTTGGGGTTTGTATTTGTGCCCAGAGCAGGCCCCTCGCTGTAAAGCCCGCCAACCACAGGGAAAACCTACAGCGCAAGGGAACCAGTGTCCAGGGCCGTTCTCACCTGGATGACCTTACAAGTGGGAGGAAGAAAGGAGCGGCGTGAGGTCAGCTCTCTGAGCACCAGGAACTCAAAAACCCCAGCTCCTCAGACCTCTCAACCACCAGCCCTGTTCGGTCTTTCTGTCAGCCAACTCCCACCACACACACCTGAGCGCCGTGCGCGGCGACAAAGCAGCGATGAGGCAGAGAAGGTGCAGGGACTAGGGCTTGGTCTCTGAGTCAGGCGTCACTTGCGAGGACAGCTCATCCCGTCACCAGCCACCTGAACTTGCAGCTACCTCTCTGAGCTCACCTTCCCTGGATCTGGAGTACTGGCCACCACTAAACTCACTTTCGTAGGTGATCAAACAGAGTAAACGGAATAATGCACATAAAGTACTGAGTATGAAATGCTCGGTGAGTGTTGGGTATTAAGATCAGCAGTGATTTGGAAAGGTTATCTTTTGTAATCAACGTCTACTTCCTGGCACAAATGATGAACAGCACACAGTATTTACATATATGAATACACAGCGGCCGAGATGAAGATTTAGCAAAATATTCTCAGCGGTTATCTCTGGGATGTGGGAGTCTGCACAAGCCCCCCCCCTTTTTTCAAATTAAACAATAACCCACGGAGACAATGGGAAGCAAATGGTCTGGAATTCATGGAGACTGAATCTTTCGTATCAAGTTTATAACGTGAGGGTATGATGAGCTTTCAAATAGAGAAGGAAATTACACAAACGTAAATCAGTGCTTTCGCTTAAAAATCATGAGGACATGTTCTACTAAACAATTTTTAAAGGACTGATTATTACAGTGTTTCTTTTAAAATAAAAATATTTTTTTATTTTATTAGTTCCAACACTCTCTCTTTCTTCTATTTTCTTAAATAGCATTTTCCTCTGTCTCTGAGGCAGGGAACGTGTAAGTGTAAAGACACGAACATCAGAGGAGGGAAATCCTTCTGTGGGTCCGGCTGCGGTGGGAGCCGCCTCCGCCGACAGCTGCGCGTGGCAGTGTTTCTCGCATCCCGGACACTCGGTACAGCTGTGCTTTAGAGCCGTAGTGTCAGATAATCACAGCGAGAGCCAGCGGCAGGGAAGACAAAGTGCAGGACAGAAAAGAGGCACCAAGACAAGGATGGACACAAGGAAGTGATCTCAGATGACTACGAGGACGGACATGAGGGATTGCTCCCTGGTAACTCCAAGGAAATGGACATGGGGATGTCCTCCTGGATGACTCTATGAGGATGGTTACGGGGAAGTGCTCCCTGATGGCCTTGGTGAAGACGGGCATGAGGAAGTGCTCCCAATGCCCCAAGAGGACGGCCGTGAGGAAGTGCTCCTGGACGCCCTGATGGAGGTGGGATGAGTGCTCCCAGAGAGCCTCAGTTAACCAGAAGGCGAGCACAAGAGCCGAACCCCCCCCCCCACTTTGGTGGGTCTTTCCAGCCAAGCATGCCGCCGTTAGATCTTCGTGACGACTTGGCCGATTCGGTGTTCTACCGGGGCGGTTTGCACAGGACAGCTGGGCTCCGGGCTCTCACAGTGAGATCCTTCCCAGCGAGGCCCGGGCCGCGTCTCTGATTGCACATCTGAGTGTTCTGTTTCCACCACAGGCTGAAAACCCTTACCTTTCAAAGAGTTCCGGGCCCAGAGGGGCCTTGCCAGGGGGCCGTTAGGAATGCAGAGTCTCCCTGGGCCCCAAGGGCTCCGGGGCCACTATGTGTGGACAAGAGCAAAACATGAGGAGCGCTGCTCCAAACAGACCGCGGCCCAGATCCACGCACACGCGTGCGCTCTTTGCTGCCTTTCCTGGTCGGTCGTCCCGAAACGCCGAGCTCCCCGTGGGCGCTGTCAGTCTGTGGTCGCCCCGGAGGCCCCGCCCGTGTGCGCTCTGCGAAGTCCTCTTTGATCGTTCAGGCCGAGCCCTCAGACCCGCCTCGGTGCCCTGATACAGCTCGCTCCGTGCTCGGACCTGCCTCCGCACCCTGGCACACCGCCACCACGGGTCACTCGGCTCATTATACCGGTTGGCGGCCCTGGCTGCACCTGAGAACCTTCTGGAAGCTTTGAACACTGTCTGGTCCCGACCCCATCTCAGACACCCCGCCCCACCCCTGTGAAAGCCTCCCGGTGACTCAGGCTCAGCCTGGGCTCTGAGCGCTCCGCTCCAGGCCTGGGATGACTCATCTACTCTCCCTCTAGGGCAGTCGGAAGAGGGGAGGGGGCAGGAATGACCACCACCCCGGAACATAGGCAGAGCCGGACTGCCCTGGGAGTGGGGGCCTGTCGCGCCGAGGCCGGCGAGATCACTGCTCCATTTTCAGGACACGAGTCAGCTTGTGAACCAAGTGGAGGTTTCTGAGGGCACACACCCTGCTCTGTTCCAACCTTTGATGCCCAGCCCCTACCACGATGCTTGAGGTTAGACGCTGCCCCCCGCACCCACACACCCATCTTTCCGTTACTACTTCAGGGTCATCAGTGCAATGCACTCAGCGTAAAAGCTAGTGACCGGTACAGTAACAGTAATGGAGAAATTTGCGTCTCTAAAAACAGATTTAAAAAGAACAGCGAAGAAATTGCCAGGTTTTCAAGACGGTTGCTCAGAAGTTTATGTAAATGTATTTCCTTTGAGCCCTAGCATTTATTTGAGCGTGTGAGTATTAGCGGTCTGGAGGGTGACCGTGAGGGGAGTCCACGGGGTGTGGGGTCAGCACGCAGGAAAGGAGACTGTCATTAACATCACGGGGTCATGGGCTTGAAGGAACGCCCATGTAAGGGTGATGGTGGGGACAGGGACACGCTGGTGACGGGGCTCTCTTTGAATTCAAGAGGAAGGTGGGGCTCCACCATAGAAATGATGCCAGACGAAAGATGTCAAGCAAACCGAGCTGAGGGAAGGCATTAAATACGGAAGAGGTTGAGACCCTGATCTCCAAAGATAGGAAACCCCACAATTTCCCTGTAAATAACAACGTGAGGATCTGGTAGCCTTGGCTTGTGGCTGAACGCTTGAAGCAGCCTGAGTGTGGACGGACCAGCCTGGCTGAGCCCACTGCGTCCCGGCCCCCCTGCTGGAGGGCATGTGACCCCACAGACACGTCGGGGGCGGGGGGCATGCCCTCCCCGTCTCCTCACACGCTGCGTGGGCACGACCGTCACAGACATGAGGAAAGTCACAGGACCATCCGGAGCACAGCAGCCGTGCAGCCACCCCGCAGCCCCATTTGATCTAAAATGAACAAGACAGGCCTTCGTGCTGAGTTCGTTCCACTCCTCACGGACCTGAGCTGGACGCTTCAGTCGGGCCCCGTGTTGCCGAAGGAGATGCCCTGATGCGAAAAGCAATTCCTCACACGGTGAGAGGTTCCAGCAGGGATGGAGAAGGGGGTGGGGGCCTGGCAAGAAGAACGCCCAGAGTTCACCAGGTCGTCTCTGGGAGGCGGCATTTTGTTTTAGCACCTTGGCTGCAATGACCGTGAATTACTGCTGCAACATGAAAAAGTTCTAAGGTATTTTGCCAAGTACAGAGCTACCCATATATTTGCGGTATTAAAATGATAATATCGTTAATGGTTGTCTAACAGAGAGAAATGCACTAAGTATTAAATAAATGACCAATGAGGTTAATTGAAATCAGAGAGTAACTTCCACCAATGCAAGTGCAGCTTTCCAACCCCCCCCCCCATTTAAATGGGAAGAGCTTTAAGCGCCTCTGACGGAAACAACCAGATGCAGGGGAGCCCGGGGTTCGGGGAAAATCACAGCCACGGAGCCGGTTAGCAGCACGCTGGATCTACGCACCGGCGAGTCACCTCTTCGACGAAGGGGAGACGCAGCCACGCGTCCACCCACAGCCCCGACTCCAGGGAAGTCCCCACGTGTGGACGGCCCCCCACAGACACCGGCCAGGCAGTGGAAGCCTCCTGCTGCTGCACGTTACAGACTCGGGAAGCAAATTTCAGTTACCACGGTGACCCCAAAGGGGAGCTTCGCTTGACATCAGGCTCAGAAAGAGCAGACACTTGCGGGGAACAGAGGCACGAGGACGCTTGCATTACTGAGTCGGCACAGATGTTCAGAAAGGTGTTAATTTTATGCGGTTTTACAATACAATGGCAAATAGCATATCCATAATTAAATCTCTAGAATTTGTGAACATTCAGAATGCATTTTAATGAAGAGATTAGCACTAAATAAATATCACACGTCAATTATATTAATACATCTTTTCATCTGAGCATTACTTCCTCAAAACTTTGTTTCTTGAAGCTTGATTTTTATTCTCGGATTACATTCTAATATAGAATTTTCTGTTCTTGTCACATGCTGAAACCGTAACCGTGAAATATTTCATTTTCCACATAAGCTCCAACCCCTTGGCTACAAAATCACAGAGCGGAGAAGGTTGTAGTATAGACTCAGTGCTTCTGCATTCTATTCCTTTTATATGAGAGATTTCAGAAGGCACTCCTCTAACGTGGGCACAACTATAGCCATTCATTTATTTATTTAAAAAATGTTTTTTAATGTTTACTTATATCTGAGAGAGAGAGAGAGAGAGAGAGAGAGAGAGAGAGCGAGCGAGCAGGGCAGGGGCAGAGAGAGGGAGACACAGAATCCAAAACAGGCTCCAGGCTCAGAGCTGTCAGCACAGAGCCTGACCGCGAGATCATGACCTGAGCCAAAGTCGGACGCTTAACCAGCTGGGCCACCTAGGTGCCCGATAGCCATTTAAAACGTGTACTTACGCGAATGATTATCAAAATCTGTGCTGTAAAACAGTCCTAAGCACTTTGACGAATTCTTCAGTCTCACGCATATGAAAAGAAGCACTGTCACTGTAAATCAGTAACTGCACCTACAAATCTACAGAAACGGGCCTGTCGGTGGTACGTATCCAGCTACTGGGCCGCGGCGCCTCCCCGTGAGCGGCTGCACAGACACTTCGAGAGCTCCCACAGCTCCTGGGGCCACACAGGGAGCAGCCCCCATCCAGTCCAGGTCGACGGGCACAGCCCCGTGTCTCTTCGGCATGGCCCGTGGGCCTGGTCTGCTGTTTGCCCCACTTTGGTCTTAAATTATTCTCATGGGAAATGCACACAGTGTCACGTTCGTATAGCTACCACGTTTCTCTCCCCTGCTCTCCCTCTCTTCCTGCTGACGGGCTTCTAGTACTTTCTGCATGGGGGCCAGCCCACACACGATTAAGCGATGCTGTGTGCCATCTAGTTGGTTTCTGCGCACACTTCGGAAAAGCTGAACGCAAATTTAGGAAGAGTATATTTATACAGAGAGTATATTTGGTCGGGTAAGCCCCCCCTTACCCTCAATCGGTTAAGCCCCCCAATCTAAAGTTAGATTAAATGGGCCTTAAGCACAGAATTTAAAAGTACGCTAAAAGGGAAACTCAACTCAAAATAGGTACCCACTTTACATCACAACGTGGGGCCCTGTTTCTAATCTGTGTGTGGGGGGGGGAGTTGACGAGGGTTCCCTCCTTCGACAGACTTCTCTTCGCGAGGAAGAGACGGACGAGCCGACATTCCCACGTCTGACAACAATGAGGAGAGGCAGCCTCGCGTGGCGGAGAAGCAGCTCTCCGCCATGCCCCGGCTTCCGTCCCAGGCCTGCCGATCACCGGCACTGTCCACGGTCCCGTGACCAACCTCAGTTTCCCCACCTGTTCCCAACAAGAACAGCTTCAGAAGTTTGTGCAGCTTTATTTAATAAACTGTTTCAGGGGCGCCTGGGGGGCTCAGTCAGTTAGCATCCAACTTTGACTCAGATCATGATCTCATGGTTTGTGGGTTCGAGCCCCATGTCGGGCTCTGTGCTGACAGCTCAGAGCCTGGAGCTGCTTCGGATTCTGTGCCTGCCTCTCTCTGTCCCTCCCTGCTCGTGCTCTGTCTCTCTCTCTCTTTAAGATAAATAAACATTAGAAGCAGGCCCAAGCAGGGGCGCCTGGGGGGCTCAGTCAGTTAAGTGTTCAACTCTTGGTTTCAGCTCAGGTCAGGATCTCATGGTTCGTGGGTTCGAGCCCCACGTCGGGCTCTGCGCTGACAGTGCGGAGCCTACTTGGGATTCTGTCTCCCTCTCTGCCCCTCCCCTGCTCATGCTCACTCTCTCTCAAAATAAATAATAAAAATAAAACTTAAAGAAAATTAGAACAATACAAAACTGTTTTAGTGCCTGACCCTGGTCTCCATGTCAATCAATCACCCAAGACGATGGGGTGAAGTTTCCTGACCGGCACAGGTGAGCACCTCCCACCTCGCCCATGGCCGTCTCCACCTGAACTGGCCTTTCCTTTAGAGACAGGCACGATTTTTAAATGGCTGTGCTGGAACACAGTGTCCCTATCTTCACGTTTGTATTTAATAATTGTGAAAGTGGTGCTGCTTCTGAGAAGGCCGACTAGCGTTAGGGCGCCACTACCAGACCCCATCAGTCCCAGCTGGATTGGGCTCATGGAACATTCCTGAACCACGGTCCCCATGGCAACAAGCAACGTATTTTTAGCCAAAGCAGCTCCTTCTCGTTCTCTGGAAGAATCTCCGGACGGCACTGCCCCGTCAGGGCTCATGCACACAAAACACTTCTCATCTCCTCCTTCGTTGCTAGTTTCCCTAAAATATTTTCTACATAATTGGTTCTTTTTAAAAAGACAAATTATTCAGCCGAAAGTGAGCGGTGAGTCACCGCTTAGAAGCACGCAGGGTTTGCTTCCCAAACCAGCGCTCGCCGGGTCTTGAAATGACGGGTCGGGGAGGAGGACGGAGCTGCTTCTAGGGGAGCTCTCCCGTCCGTAAGATGGCCTCGGACGGGAGCAGGGGCTCCGGGAGGACACAATCGTGCTGGCTGCAGCTGGCCTTACGGTTTAAAGTCCTCGCCACAGAAAGACTACTCTTCTCCCCGGGGCTCCTGAGGGCCTGCCCAGAGCCCGAGCTGGGGGGGGACAGAGCAGTGGGCGTGCAAGGACAGCCAGGCCCCTCCCCCGGCCCTGCCCAGCGTGGCCTCCAGGACAAACACTCAGCTCATCGTTTGGTGGATCCTCTGCACAGAACAAGTATTTTAACCCAAGTGTCTTTCTCCACTTCCGGCAAAATGCTCCTTTTGCACGTGTGAGCGGGTGTGCGCTCAGAGGAGCTGACACACACTCAGCGCCGCGCACCCCCGAGTCTGCTCCTGGCAGGCGGGCAGCCCCCACGCCCCGGGGCTCGGGCCCCACGTGTCGGGAACTGGACAAGCTCGCACAGCGAACGGGCAGAACCTGGGCCTGAACTCAGACGCCCTGAGCCCGTTACGCCTGTTTCTGGATAGGAGACATGAAGGGCCCTGGACTCCAAGGGAGAAACGGTCAGAAATGGCCCGAACCCCTCGAAACAGGCAGGAAGACCGGGGCAGATGTGGGGCTTCCATGCTGGCAGCGCTGACGTCTGGGAGGGGAGAGGGCATCTCCCGAATGTGCGGCGGACACAGCATCAGGACGGCCCTGGTGGCGGCCGAAGGGTGCAAGGGCAGGCCCCCCACCCACCGGAGCCTCTTGGGGCCGGGTGCCCGTGGATGGCCATGGCCCGTCCAACTCATGCTTACAGAGCACTTTCTGTGTGTCAAATGCCTTCCCGTGCATTTACCGAGCAGGGTCTCCTGCTGCCCCAGGACCGACGTGGGCCAGCGCCCCGGGCTCTCTGCTGCACACACAGGCAGACAGGGGGTGGGCTCCGAGCTCCCGCCTGACGTGGAGGCTCCCCACATCTAGTAGTTTCTCTGACCACCTGTCCTGGCAGCTCTCTGGAGACTCTGATAGTTTTCTAGGGAAGCTAAATGCGCTGTCCTCAGGGATACTCTAGAATGTTCCATGTTCACCAAGAGAAAAATGCCCAGAGCAAGTACCAGTGAGCAGCTGAGGTCTGCCTACCCCCAGGGCCAGCAGAGACGGGCACACCCCACGCTCCCCAAGGGGTGGGCCCTCCCCCAGAGCAGACCCCCCACAGGTGCTGGCTCTCCAGCTGTCTGCAAAGAATGTTTGTTGGGGGGGGCAGATGGGCCCCTTTCCTTTTCTTCTCTCAAATAATATTTAGATAAAGGGGCGTGGCTTGTGGTTCTCAGAGAGGTAGTATTCGCTCTGGTTTTTGGGTACTTTAAATCCCTGGGGATGGAAAGAACATTCGGTAAACCAGATTCCAGTGCGTGGTGGAGAAGTTACAACAAATAAACAGACGTTTGTCGTTTGATAAAATCCCGGTCCCTACAAATCCGACCTTCCACTGTGCCGGACGCTGGCCATTCAGTGCCTGCGCTCCCGGATCTAAGAAGCTGAGCTTCCTTCACACATCTCTCTCTTTATCTTCAGCATCTAGCTAAGTGGAGATCGGCGGGTTGCTGCATGGATGTTTGTGGAAGGGAAAATTCCCAGATCGGGTCTGTTGGGCTCGCTGCCCGGCGTTCAGTCACTTCGCCATGTTGATTACGACCGAGTCTCAAACACGCCATCTAACTGAAAGACTGCAGGAGCAATCCTGCCAGCTCAGCGACTAGTCCTTTGCAAAGGTTTTCCTCCCAAACAGGTTGTGACTCAAGCCCTGCCGTCTGCACACAGGGAGGTGATGTCACCAACTGCTCGCGCCCTGCCACGGATCATGTGTGTTCCAAGACCCTCCGTGTTTCCCCCCGAGTGGCGGCTGGGCCACTTGGAGAGGACTCCCAGATGGGCCCCTTCACCAAAAACACAGGAGCTGCCTTCAGTGATTTATTTCCAAGGTTAACTCCTTGGAGAGCTCATGGAATTCAGCAAGCCCAGCGAATTTTCCAGAGGAGACGTGAGCTTGCTTCTCCTTTATCTGCTGGGCTTCAACACATCACAAGCGGGACACGTGGTCAGCCAAGGAAGTCCCAACACTGTGTGCTGTCAGGCATCTTCCCACCACCCCTTGACGGAATGCAGAACAGAGAAAGGGCAGTTGGGGTCCTGGAGGGGGGAGGTCCTGAGGTCAGGCTTGGTGCCGCCTCTCGTGGGGCCGTGAAACCTGCAGGTGGAAATGCTGGGACTCAGGCCGTGCCGTGCCCTCAGGATCCTCCAAGAATTCCGCACAGGTGCTCACCATCCCCACGAACACACCTCTGCTTCACCGTTCTTCCCCCGCACGCCCAGGCTCTGCCTGGGTGGGGTGGGGGTGGGGGAGGGGGCCCATGCTTCCAGACCCGATGACTCAGGGTCCCGACACTGAATGGGACCAGTCAGCTCCCTCTGAACCAGCTTAACCAAAACACACTTGGAGGGAATTATGTGACCTTCCCGGGCTCACAGCCCAGGGGTTTACTTCCAAAAATTCATAGCAGGCAAAGACAAGTGATGCAGAAATGAACAGCTTTGTGTAAGTGCTTTCAATGTGAAAATCTTCAAATACATTTTTGCTAGTAATAAAAAAGAATCATGACTTCCTAGAAACAAAAATAAAGAGAGAGTTTCATAAATTCAATATCCTTCTTGTCCCGCTATCCCCAGCCTGGGCAACAATTCCGGTGGCAGTTGGATGAGAATATGCCCCATGAATCTTTATGGGATAATTATAAATAAACATTAAGACAAAACTGCAGTTTCCTTTATGGACCAATGTCTCAACCCTTAACCCCTTTAACTCAGACTGGCGTTTCCTCCTCTGTGCCTCTGTTTTAAGGCACATAACATTTCTGGAATGCAAACGCAGTTTCTCAGATTAAATTTGGCAGCTGCTTTTCAGAGAAAGGAAGAAAATCAATGCAGAATTTTTAAATGCTATAATCTTGATCTTGGCAACTGGCCCTCACGAATTGTCTACTCCAGGGGAAGAGGGAGGGGAAAAAAGCAGAAGCACCTGTTCCCACAATGAGGACATGGTGAAACAGCACCAGATGATCCCGGGGCCCGTGACCGCCCACCGCTGGCTCGGTCCCGATGCCGCATGGAACCAGCCTTTGGAAGACAGTATTACCTGGATCCCCACCAGCTCCAGGGGCAGATTAGGCAAGTGCCTGGTGTCTCTGAGAACATGACGGGGACGGAGACCCGCCGCACGCAGGCTTGGGTCTGTGCTCAGTCCCTGGCCCCTGCGGCGAGCATCATGGCCCCTGGAGTTGTGCTCCAGCGGGGAACCTAACCAGCTGTGCCCTCAGAGGGACAGGACAGGCTGTCCGTGAGGGGGCCGCAAGCACCGTGAGCGGGTCTCCCGTTTCTTCTGCGTCTGCTCCTCCCCTTCCTCATCCTGCGTTACCGTGACTCACAGGCGAGGCTGCCGGCCTGGCTGATGGCGGTCACACCCAGTGGGGGGGGGGGGTCCCTCCTATCTGGCATGCAATCAATGGATAACTAAACTAAGCTCTTACTCTACTAATTACTAAAAAGTTAAATTTAGTGATTTTCAGCCTTTAAAAATTTTTTTAAAAATTTGATTTAGGGCTTAAACACCATGATTCTAATCCTGTGTGAGACAGACTCAGGGGTATTTTTACTCCCGGCCTGTAACCGCTCCAGGACAGCTCCCTGCGGTGACTTACACACGAACAGCAAGTATTTCCTGGGCTTTGGGAACAGTGTCCTTTGCTGAGCGTCCTGTGGTTTACAGGGTCCCTGTATGTACGGAGAGCGGCTGCTTTGCTCCTCGTGGTGAGCGGGCCCACCCTGGCTCCCTGCAGAGGAGGCGACACAGGCCTCGGGGCCCCAAACGTGGCAACCCAAGGAGCCAGGGCCGACTGACAGGCGCTCGTCAGAGTCATTCACGACTCCTCTGCCCGGACATGGAGAAGCCGCTGCTCCTTTCTTGGCTGACTGTTGTCCTTTAAAGACTAATGAATAGTTTTTAAAAAATGTTTTTTAAATTTTTTAATTTAGTTTTTTAAAATGTTTTTATTTATTTTTGAGAGAGAGAGAGAGAGTGTGAGCAGGGGAGGGTCAGAGAGAGAGGGAGACACAGAATGAAGCAGGCTCAGGGCTCGGAGCTGTCAGCACAGGGCCTGTCGTGGGGCTCAAACTCACAAATTGTGAGATTGTGACCTGAGCCGAAGTCAGACGCTTAACTCACTGAGCCCCCCAGAGACCCCTAAAAAGCTTTTTAATAACCATTAAGTTTCTTTTTTCCTGGTGGGTACCACAGTTTAAAGCTGTTTCTGAGTAGAAACACATCATGATAAGAAAAATACTTCAAATGATTAACTTTAGTTTTTCTTCAGCGTAGTGTGGGAGGCAGGTCACTCTCTGTCCTTGATCTCATAGGAAGATCATGTACTCATGCTCACGTTAAACACCGAGGTCCTGAGGCTGGAGGGTTCTCTGGGCTGGAGGGAGGCACCAGCCACAAAGCAGCCCCCCAGTGGGAAACCACCCCCCAGGCTGCTTCCACCATGAGACTTCACACTTCCCACCACAGGGCGCCTGGGCGGCTCCGACTTCGGCTCAGGTCATGATCTCGTGGTTCATGGGTTCCAGGCCCAAATCAGGCTCTGTGCTGAGAGCTTGGAGCCTGGAGCCTGCTTCGGATTCTGTGTCTGCCTCTCTCCCTGCCCCTCCCCTGCTTGTGCTCAGTCTCTCTTTTTCTATCTCTCCCCCAGAAATTAAAAAAAAACCAGACGACTTCCCACCAAGTTCAGAGTCCTCTACATTGGCTCCTTGTGTCTGAGAAAGCACACGTATGTTCACACACACGGCATAAACAGGCTAGGTTGCCCCATGAAAGTAATGAAGTCTCTTAATACATAAACTGTATTATGATTTTATTAGTTGTAGCAAGAACAATTTCTAATGCTTAATTCCAATCCAAACTAAAATCTAAAGGAGTCACAGGTCACTGATGACACAGAGGGGTAAAGTCTCTGCAGAGAACATCCTGTTCAATGTGCCCTGAACCCACTAGCGAGTCATGAAATGACCCCACGGGCAGTCCTACCGCAGCGGTCACTCTTACGGTCACGTGACCATGCTCGCTAAGTCTGATATCCCCTCCCCCCATGCACGGTGTCCGTCCACCTATTTGTTCCCACCCCACAGTGCGGTCTGCTGCAGAGCTGAGAATCTTCTAGAAGCACACGGAGCATACGTCTGGAATGTGTTCCGAGGCGGTGAGCAGGGAGTGGCCCCTGGCGCGGCGACACAGACAGCACTCCGTTCTAACCGTCATGCTTGCCGACGGACCGGGGCTCGGTGACTCCAGCCGCTGAACAGAGAGGGTAACTACATAACATGATGGAGGTGCTGATCATCCCTACGCTGTCCGTCACTGCAATTAACAAATGCCTCAAATTACCATGCCCGCTACTGTACATTTGCATGTCACGCATATGCCAGCGAAAACAAACAGATAAAATGGACTCTGAGCATATCCTTCTGACCCCACAAGTAATGGGGGGTCACCTAGTAGGCTGGGTTGTGGGGGTAGTACTTAAACCTTTTTTGTTTTATTTTAGGGAACATAAAGAAAACACTGCTGCTCTGCCGTGGAGGGAGCGTCCCCGGAGGAGGCGCTGCCGGTTTTCCGTCTGGGGAGGGAAGCACGACAGACTGAACTGGTTTGGAGAAAGCTCAGGAGGAGGACTCGCTCCGCGCTGACGCCCGCGGGCACACCAGCGCAACCTGTGCCGACAGCTGGTTTTCACCAGACCCGTCTCCACACACGGGGGCATTTTTCTCGCCATCTCTGTGGCCACAGACGGTTGTCTTCAGGAATTACTCTTTCGTGAGCTGTTGTCGTAAGAGCATATCACAAAGGGCAGGGTTCAGCATCACGGACTCATCTTCCGTCAAACGTTTTCCGTAAATCAACGCAGCCCTCACTGTATCCACGGTCCCTGTACACTCAGTGCCGCACGTCCCCAGTACCTCGCGAGGCCGAAATCACAGAAACAAATAAAACTCTGTCCGAGACCTCGTGGGTGCAGGATGGGGGGCCAGCAGGGGCCACGGCCGAACCTCAGTTACACAAGTGGAGGCTGGGCAGACGCGTTGCCCCTGGGGACAGAGTGATAGTCCCCAGGGAACTTCTGGACAGCAGCAGTCTGCCCAGCGCTGGGGCGGGGGACACCCTGTGGCTCGGTGCCCACTCGTCTCCCGGGGTTTAGAAACCTGTGGTCTGAGTCCAGCCATCTTCCCATTCCTCCCTCGGTCAAGAGTAACCACCACATTAAAACTAAGACTCTTCATATTTATAGCAGAGACACCCTTATTTTACCCTAAACGTATAGTTTTCTAATATCTGGCTGTTTTCCCTCTGTGATCACAAGTAAAACTAACTCGGAATTTTCCTTCCTTGTGTTGTCCTTGGCTCGTTTTGGTACCAAGAAAACACTATCCATAATACTGGCTGGCTTTCCCTTCTGTTGATTTTCTGAAATATTTGTCTTCAGCTTTCCTTCTCTTTTATGTACGATGTGATCTGACACTCCTCCCACCTTTCTCTGCCCCTCAGTCTCTCTGAGAAGACGGGAGAGGAGGTACCTGAGTGGCTCCGTCAGTTGTGCGGCCACCTTCGGCTCAGGTCATGACCTCACGGTTCGTGGGTTTGAGCCCCGCGTCGGGCTCTGTGCTGACAGCTCAGAGCAGAGCCTGCTTCGGATTCTGTGCCTCCCTCTCTCTCTGCCCCTCCTCCATTCACGCTCTATCTCTGTCTCTGTCTCTCTCTCTCTCTCTCAAAAACAAATAAACATTTAAAAAAAAAAAGAAGTCAGAGATCCAACTTTTTAATGATGGATCCATTTACGGGTAATTGAGTTTATTTGGTTTCTCAATTTATTCTTGAGCCAACTTAATTTTTTAAATGGTGCTTTTTATCTAGATTTTAAAATTTGGTATCATGAAGTTTCTCACTGTATTATATTAGAATTTTTAAAAATACCAACTTTTAAACTTTTCCTGATTTATCTGGATCAGCTCTGATAGAAGTTTTTCTACTTTCAAGCAAATAGCCATTTCTGCTTTCCATTTTGATATAATTTTTCTTTGATCTTGATCATTTTCGATTCAGGGCAGCCCTGTGGCCCTTTTCCTAGCTCATTTTGCTCTTTATTTAACTCATTTGCTTTTCATTACCCTTGTCATTTTTCAATAAATGCATCTATGGAGTTTTTAAATTACAATCTAAGTACCATTTTTAGTTGTGCCCACAAACGCTGATATTAGTGTGTTTGATATTATTTACTCCAAGTGTTTCATAATATTCATTGTGGTTTCATCAAGGCATGAGTTACAGAGCCATTTCCTTCCGGCATCTGATTGTTTCTAAATGTACAGATGTTTGTCCCCGTTATGGTTTCTAATTTAACTGCATTGTATTTAAAGCAAGTAGCTGCATCATATCCATTCTTTAAAATTTCTGTGGTTGATTTCTGTAAATGTTCCACATGTGCTTGAAACTGTTTCTTCTCCATGTGTTGAGACATAGTTATATTACCTCTGTCACTGTGTTGTTCGGATAATTTATATCCTCATTATTTTTATTTTGGTCAGCTGGAGCTGCTTGTTTCTAGAAAATATATATTCATATCTATGAATGTAGACTTGTCAATTTATTTTTTCTTGCTTTTTTCTTGACATTTTTGCAATATTTCAAGTATAATGAAAGGTTGAGTTTTTGTATATCTGACACTATTATTATTTCACAATAAGGAATTTTCTACCTAGACATGAAAGTTTCGATGGGGGTGGGGGGCGGGAGGCTCCAGGGGGGCTCAGTCAGTTGAGTGTCGGACTCTTGATTTTGGCTCCGGTCATGATCTCATGGTTTGTGAGTTCGAGCTCCATACTGGGCTCTGCGCGGACAATGCAAGGCCGGGTGGAGATTCTCAATCTCTCTCTGCCGTCCCTCCCTCCACTCTCTCTCTCTCAAAATAAATTATTAAACTTTAAAAAAGGGACGTTTAAATGGGAAGCCATTTCTCTTCAATACTTGGGAGCTCTAATTTAACCCTCTAGCAGGCCTCCATCGTGGGTCTGCGCCCTGTACCTGGGGAGACTGAGTTTCTAGCCGATGGTAAGAGCCGAACTGCAGGCCGTTGGGGTTGGCATTCTGGCCTTTGCTGGCCGTGGCGGCGGGTTTTGTCTGGTGACGGAGGACATGTCCTGGTTAGCTCCCGGCCACTGCTCTCTGGCCACCGCTTCCTTGTCCTTTCTGGGAACCTTTTCTCCTGGGATTCCTGCTCACACAGTACGCATCTGTAGATGTCTCCTCCTTATCTCTTGATCTCTGCTCATGTTTTCCATTTCCTGTGTTTCTCAGCTATATTCTGGTCAACGATTCAGAATTTCTTCCCAGACAGGCGGAGTGAGCGATCTAGGGTTGACCCTGCCTAGGGCATTATCTTTAAGTTTCAGTGACTATATTTTTAAAGTATTTGGCCTCCTCTCTTCTCGCGAACATCTGTTCTCGATTCCTGCCTTTCCCCTCGTCATTGGATGGGTGGGTGGTCATCCTTTCTTCTACTTCTGTGTGGCTTCTAACCGGACGTATTCTACACCATCCTGTGCCTGTTCTGTCACTTGAGGGCAGTGCAGTGCATTCCCTCCCTTTCCAGTTGGTGGGTCTGCCCCCGCCTCCCTGCCTCTTCCTCCCGGGTCCCTGACCAGCAGGCTCCCTCCTGCTTTGGTGGCCACGAGCTGTTGGATGAGGCCAAGGACGCCCGGCGTTCAGCGGGGAGGCCAGGCACATGCTGGCCCTGTCTGGGGGCCTGCCTCAGCTGTGTCTGCTGTGTTCCGGTTCTCGGTCTGTGTTCTCTACCGGAGTCGGACACCGGGTCTGAGCTGGCGCCTTGGCTCACATCCGGGCTCCCTCCCAGGCACTGAGCTTCCAGCTGAGTCCCCGTGCCTTGTACTTCAGGAGTCCCGTGGCCTCGTCCCCCACAGTTAGCACACTGTTACCGTCCATCGGTTCATGGACACTCTTAACCCCCCTCAGTAGTCCACAAAGGCCACCTCTTGACACGGGTGGATGCCCGCTGGGGGAGCCCCAGCTTGCCGTCTACACGGGCCCTGTGTTCGGGTGATACTTCCGGTGTAGAAACATCCCCCTCGGGTGCCCGCAGGGCACATCTACAGCTTCCTGGGTCCCAGCAGGGACACGCCCACGTACCAGCGTCACCACGCTCGGGAGAGAGCCACGCGCGCTGTCCCCGGCAGATGCTTCTCCCTCCCCCTGTTCCAGCTCACTTTACCAGCCAGGCTCACTGGTTCCAATACTGCCTGGACACGCAGTTCGCGTTCTGACCCTGGCGAAGTTTCCAGGGGATGACGGCCGGATGGTTTACACAAGGCCGCGTCCCCACCCCGCAGGGAACAGGCTCCCCTCGGCCTCCGAGGACGGGGGCCAGGGCTGCGCCGCCAGTCTTCACTGCACGCGCACGACAGGCGCTCACCGGCGTCGCCTCAGAGACTGAATTCACGGTGTCCTCACGCCCGAAGCTACGCGGTCTTGTATAATTTATACCGCCTTGTTCAGCGCCAAAATGTAATTAAAAACTTGAAGTACCTGCTCTTTCAAAGTGCTGTACAAGAGTATGGAAGACAGTATGGACCTCCCTCAAATTACTAAAAATAGAATGACCGCAGGATCCAGCAATCTCGCTTCTGGGTGTATGTCCACAGGACCTGGAAACAGGATCCCAGAGAGACACCTGCATCCCGTGTTCACTAAGAACTGAACATTTAAACACGCTTTTAATGTTTGCTTATTTTTGGAAGGAGAGAGAGACAGAGCGCGAGCAGGGGAGGGGCAGAGAGAGAGGGCGACACTGACTAGGAAGCAGCCTCCAGGCTCCGAGCCGTCAGCACGGAGCCCCATGCAGGGCTTGCGCTCACAGACCATGAGATCATGACCTGAGCCGAAATCCGACGCTTAACTGACTGGCCCACGCAGGTGTCCCAACAACTAAATACTTTTTAAATGTGGTAAACTACATGTCACATTAAATTTACCATCTCGCCCATTTTGAAGCATCCAGTTCAGCAGCGTTAAGTTACAGTCACGGTGTTGTGAGACCATCACCACCATCCGCTTCTGGGACCTTCCCATCTTCCCAAGCTGAAGCTCTGTCCCCACCGGACCTCCCCCAGCCCCACCCCTGGCCCAGGGCCCACCGTCTCTGCCCTGCCTCTGTGGACGTGGCTGCTCCTGGCACCGCTGTGCGCAAATCACAGTGCTGGTCTCGCCGGCACCGAGTCCTCAGGTCCATTCCGGCTACAGTAGGTGTCACAGTTTCCTTCCTTTTTGAGGCTGGCTAATAGTCTCCCATGTGGATATAAAGAACTGACCATTTTACTTTTCATTACTTCCCTTGGGAATCACGAGCACCCTCTGTCTCAGCTGTCCGTGTGCTCCGGCTGGAGGAAAACGATGTAAGTGTCTAATAAGGCCCCAAACACTAATAGGTCCTCAGTACATATGTGTCAGTAAAATGACGGTCTCCTTTAAGTCAGGAATTAGAACACAGAGAAAAGAGAAGTCCTCGCTCGGCTTTAACATACCTCTATCTGTGTCAGACAATCAGCCTATGTACAGCTAAATGCCCACAGTTCTCTAAATTTGCCCAAAAGGGGGAAATACTTCCAGGCTATGTTGTATTTCCTCTCTAGGGGTTTCTGGGCACCTGTCACCCCCTGACATGCACATGGGGTGATGCTGCCATAAACCATATCCTTAAACAGGAAAATCTCCGTCCATTTGGCTACTGAATGTGGTTATAAATTGTCTGGCTATTATTTTTGTTGACCTCACTGAAATCACGGTGTTTACAATATTTTCCAACATTTCTCGGTCCTTTCAGGGGAGTTTGGACGCGTTAGATTCTTGCCCTCCAGACTCCCGCTCTGGGGGGGGCCACGTACGTGCAGGTCTGACTTTCGAGGAGATTAACTTAGGATCACCGACAATTGCACAACAACCAGAAGCAGCTCAGAAGGTGTGGCGCCCGCTCCTGCCACCAGCTCTGCACACCTTCCCTGCGCCCACCCGCCCTCTGGGCATTGCACGCCTGCGGGGCCGGTGGGGCACTTTCTACAAGAGATCCACAGGGAGAAGGCAGTGTCACCCACCTCCGCTATGGAGAGCACGGTCAGATCCACTCAGAGTTAGCACTCCGAGCCAGGGCTTGGACACTGACGTGCCCCAGGGCGGGGGAGCCGGTAAAGGGAGGAAGCAGCCGTCAGCCGTCAGCACCATGGTTATCAGACCTGCGTGGGCACAGGTGTGGCGAAAAAGGCAGGTCCATCCTTCACTCACCCCGAGGTGGGGGTGCCCATCCCGGGGCACCCCCAGGAGCTCTGCCTCATGTACGGACACCCCGGGGAGAGGAAGTGGTAGAATGGGCCTCTTTACATGAAAACATTAAATCTCTGCTGATCAAACTGAAAAATACATGTTCAACCACCAACCTGCCACTCTGGCATTGGCTGTGAACATTTACGATGTGCTCACTGTCCCCCAAAAGACATAATGAATCCACATTGCTGGGTCGTCGTCCCAAACATTTCATCTTTTTCGGTGTCTCAAACTCTTGCCAGGAGGGTCACCGGTTTCGATGTGCTTCGGGGTTGCCGTAGTCACCCACACGCTTTGGCAATTTCCAGCTCGCCCTAGAGACAGGGGTCTGCTCACCCGTGACCACAGGAGCCACAGCGACGCCACCCACATTCTTTAACACGTGCACGCGCACAAGCTTTCCCTGACATCGGTTCAGGGACCACGTGGCCTCTGGGATTCTCCGTAACGGCACTACTCCGTGTTACAGCAAGCTCTCTCACTTTCTTGTCTTATAAAATATACAACAGTGCATTCAGCTACATTATCCGGAAATGAGACCTTCCTCAAAAGAGACCTTACTTATCACATGAGTAAAGCAAATACTTTAAATCAAGGAATCAAAAAATTCAGAATTCAAAATCTTCGTATCTACAAAAAGAGGAAAGATCTTCTTAACAGCCAGAAGCGAGCTAATAAAGCTAGAAGAAATGGTTCAAGTAGAACAATCACCATTTTCCAAAACCTGTGTAAGAACCGAATCAGGCCAGGACCTGCACGGACGCGCACGGCGAGGGAACTGTGTCCGCATCGTTGTTTACTGATTGAAGATGGGGGGACACGCCCGTGTGATGGAGAGACCAGTCACTCACACGCTGACGAGGAAACTTATCATCACGTCTAGTGAAACCACGTGCCACCATGTGCCTCAAAATAGGACGTGATATGAGGGACACCATGTCCCCCAAAGAAGTCTTCTTGCCAAGCGGCTTAAGGTGAATCTACCCCCGACACACTGTCTATCCGTGGGCCACTCTGGTTCCTTTTCCTTCCCGTCTGCCTCCCCATCCGAGAGCGAGAGCAGTGTCCATGCAGATGCCTCAGGGGCCTCTCCCTGTCCTCTCCAGCCTCCTTGTGGGCCTGGTGGCCCTGCGGGTCTACACTCTGCTCCAGGACCTTTCCGGCTCCCTAGCAGCCCGTCTCTATGTCCCCACGGCCGTCACCACCAGCCTCTGTCATGCTCCTTGGCCGTGGGCCCTGCCTGCATCCTCCATAGGTGACCTCGCCCCACAAACTTACAAGTCGCCTCCTCCAGGAAGCCATGCTTCACAAGCTCTGGGGGGCTGGCTCTGTCCATGGTCCTGAGTGCTGGGCGAGTCCAGGGCCCGTCCCCTCTGGGGCCCCGCGGGGGCCCTGCCTGGTGCCTGGAGGCTCCCTGATCTGTGTGCTCTGGGGGCGAGGGAAGCCGGCCACCCCCCCTCCCCCCGCCCCGCAGTGTGCTACATCATTCCGGTTCCTGGAAGGGTGTGCTGTCAGGGATGGAACAGCCCTAGCGTGGCATTTCACAGACCCTGACGGGCTCACTCTACCGTCCAGCAGCTCATCCCACGTGGTCACGTCTGCTGACTCAGCACAGCCACTCGCCTGACTCCCCAACAGCCCGGTGTGCACCCAGTGCCTTGGCTTTCCTCAAGTGTGAGCACATTTCTGGGCTGAACTGTTTCTTTAGCTTTTCCCCAACTGACAAGAGAACATGTGCCCCCATAGTTCTGGCCACTGCATATTTCCTGAGTCCCCTGGGAACTTAGCGATCACTGACTTTATACCCTGCAACCCAGGGCGGTGAGCGCACAACGGCCGATAGCTGCCACCCTCCCGGCCACAGGTGGGTCAGGCCCTCAAGGCCCCCAGAACACCGGGGGGTCCCTCCCACCACCAGCCCTTTCCTCCCAGAGAAAGTCTTTTACTTTTTTTTTTTTATAGTAGTTTATTGTCAAATTGGTTTCCATGTAACCCCCAGTGCTTCTCCCCACAAGTGCCCCCCACCATGACCATCACACTTTTCTGCCTTCAAGGAATCGACACGGATTTGCCTTATACCTGTAAAGACAGAAATGGGGTTTCTCTGGAATTATTCGATCAACGCTCAGTCATAGACATCACTATTTTTCTTTCTAAACACTCACACCCCGTGTCCTTGCAAGTCTGGTTGTAGAACTCTGCCTGCAGGAACCGCGGACTGCACCAGCACATAACTGGTGGCTGGCATCCATTCCTTTCCCGTCGAAAACCAGAAGGGTATTTCCTACCCCAGGTCTTTTCTATGTTCCAGAACTTCTCGAGAATTACTGCCAGTGCGTTAGCAATCATACACGCCAGCGCCTTTGCCTCCCTGGGCCGGAGTTCATCCGGGACTGCAAATTTAAACTAATTTAGTGCAATTATGTTCTCGCCCATCTCGGACTTCATTGCTCTCCTCGAATGTGCGTGCTACCCTTCTTGTCGGAAGATCACTCTTCTTGACAGAGGAAACAGATTTAAGTAGATCTGAAGAGATGAGCTTCCTCTCTGCCGTCCCTCAGCAAGAGCAGCAGGACAGACGTCTCTGTCCCGTGTCAGGTTCCCTATGTCAGCAGGGGGTCCTGCCGGAGCCTCATCTTTGTGCACCCCTGTGGTTCCAGCCTCTCTGGTCTCTATGTCAGGTGTGCGGGTGGGTCTGCCCACAGATCATCCCCAGGAAAGTCCCAGCCGCTGTCACGGTGCTGGTGTTGAGCACTGAGCAGGAGGTCTCCGGGGGAGCCTGCATGTGGGGTGGGCCATGGGCTGAAGGGGCCTGTGGCCACGGGGCTGTGTGTGTCTGTGAAACTACCCCTCAGCTGTCGCCGCCCATGATCCTGACCTTGAATCCTGGGAAAGAAAGGGCACAGGAAAAGCAATAAGAGGCACGTTCCATGCCACTCGTGGGGAAAGGTACCAGGACGTGACGGGAGAGTGCTCGGTGCCCTGTGTCAGGAGCACCATGTGGCTCGGGGCGCGGGGCTCCAGCGGGCCCACCCGAGGCGGGGGGAGCAGCGTCCTCCCCGGCCCCAGCTGACACCGTGCCGGTGGCCTTGGGAGACCCGCGGTTTGCTGCTGGCGCGAGAGAAAGCCTGCTTCCTATAGATGGGGTGTCTCTCCGCCCATGTGGCCTTGTGACCCCCATCAAACCTCAGCTCTGATACCTGAAAAAACGCGGGGGCTCCTACTCACCCTGTCAGGATGTTCAGATGGCAACGCATGCAACCTCACCCTCAGCTCCTGGCACATAGTAGGGGTTCAGTAAATGTCAGCCATAAGTGCTAATATTTTTAGATGCCACTTTGATTGTAGGTACTAAATACATATGCTTGCTCCTCGGTCAGCATTAATCTCCATTCTGCCTTTTCAGTGTCCTCAGTCTATGGAAATACACTTCTCTAACAGGGGACGTTTTACCCACTCAGCCGGATGCTGCGGCATCATGGGAAGGTGGAGAGTATAGCATGAAACTGATCCTTTCTTTTTAAGCTTCGTTGACTTCATATTGATGCTGTGTAGACGGCTCAGGTGCTCTCATTCCGGGAGTCACAGAATTTGACGTTGATTGATGAACTAGTCAAAACTATATTCTAAACACAGCGGCCAGATGCTAACGCGTGCACGGCACAGACACGGATTTTCTGTTTAGAGAGCACCGGACACAAACTCCAAGCGGAGGGGACGGCAGGCTGTGTCCTCGGATGGTCACATGCCGCACCGCACGGCGTGAACGCACTCTCTCCCAGGGAGAAGGAACCGGGCTCCCTGCTTATGAGCCGCAGCATTCAAACGTCTACAATGCACACTTTGTTATTTTGCCATTTTTGTTTCGCCACCTTTTGGAGGGGCTGACATTTTCCCTCGTGTGCTCTCCTGAGCTGAACACCGGAGGAGACCACACCCTCCCTTCTCGGGGGACTGATCACCCGGGGGAAAAGGACATTTCCCTTCAGGAGCTGACTGGGGCAGCCACTCAACTCACTAAGACCAAGACAGCAAAGTTCTCTGCTGCTGACAAGGAGAACGCCCAGCACGGAGCTGCGGGGACAGTGTGGGCAGCTGTAGATCCGCATGCGTGGGAGGCTTCGATCGAGGTGGATGCGGGAGGGCCCTATTGACCCGATGAACAAAGAACCAAAGCAAGCGAGTGATATTTGGGAAACAGCAAGTGGTATAATTCGGTTAAAATAAAGGGTGTTTTGGCAGAAGAGAATGCAGTTGGAATGACAGATTGAGCCCAGGAAGAGTGGGGTTTTGGGTTCAAGGCAAAGGTACTAGCTAAATATAGAACGTCATCATTTTTATATATTCAGGATATACTACCAATATCTTATGTGGTTCTGAGTAGGGAAGTAGTATGCACGAAGTTGTAGCTCAGGATATTTTACACAGAACAAATTGGAATGAGAAGAAATTCAAAATGGCAAATGGATTGGGATGCTTGCATGTGATGGAAGGGGGGAAATGATCTTAAAAAGACTAACTGAAATAGATTTATTTTTTCAAGTTAATTTACTTAAAACACTGTGAAAGAAGACTTAACTCATTGAATTTGGAGCCTGACAGGGAAAGGGAAGTCAACATGACCATCCATCACGCTATGTGACTAGAAAAATAATTACTTTTCCAAAAAATCCTAGAATAAAATCCATTCACTGTATTTTTAAAAAATGACCTGAGAATGTTCTAGAATTTAATAGTTTTCAGGTTTCACACCATTTAAAGGGAGCTGATATAACTTTTTATCACCATATAACTTCACAAATGACTTAGTCATACATGCCGGAGACCCATTTCTTCAATACCCAGCGGCGGAGACCTTACCCAATAATTGGCCACCCATCATCACGGTTGTCAAAGCAAGACTTCAAGTGGAATATGGTGCACACGGCTGCATGACTGGAGAGGCTTCGGTGGCCGGTGGAGCAGAACCTGGATCGTCCCTGCTAATGAGGTCACAGTCATCTTAGGGCGTCTGATCCTGCACCGCCTGCCCCTGGACTCAGCCGAACACACGATGATCTCAGACCCTGCACTCTCTACTTCACGACAGACGCGTGGGAGTGGCAGCCGCGCCCTGACAACGCGGTACTTGGCGGGAGCAAAGGCTCCCGGCGCCCTAGCTCACGGGCTGCGAGCCCTGGATTCTTGCCGGGAGGGACGAGGCAGTAAGTGAACCCTTCAGACGCATTAGCTGCATGTGGGCGGACCTCGATCAGTTCCTCTGAAACCGTCCCAGGATCCCCGGGGGTCTGTCCAAAGGCCTCGCTGGGTTCCTCTGTGCAGACCGCTGCCAAGTGCACGCGGTGGGCGGCTGCCCCACTGAGCGAGGGGAGGTGGGCCACCGAGCCGACATCATTTCTGCTCTGTTTCATCCACCCTGCATTTCTTTCCTCGTCTCCTGCTGCCTCCCTCTTTCCGCCTCCCCGCCTCCCTTCCGATGATCCCTACGCTTGTATACCTGTCGTTTATCTACCGCACTGACCCTGGCCCAGGGACCATGTTCTACGCCTTCACAGCAGAAGGACAGAAGGACATGAAGTCAGAGGCAAGTTCTGCTCCACTGTCTGCACCCCGGTTTCTGAGCCAGCACGAGGGCAGTGATGATCACGCCTGCTGCGGGCTGTGTAAGACCGGAGGGAGGACAGGTCCACAGAGCGTCTGCACCGAGCAGACGACAGGTAGGAAGTGAATGTCTCTCCCCTGCTCCTCCCGGGGTTCCGCAGTTGAAGTGACATCATGGCGTGAGGGCGGGGTGGGGACAAGATCTCCTGCGGCATACACCGCAGCGCCGGCGGCCCCTGGCGTCCTGCGGCATCAGAGCCACACGCTCTCGAAGCAAGTCCACCTGTTGCTTGGAACAAAAGCACAAGCTTTATAGCTCAGGGAGCAGGGGCCCGAACAGGCTCTGTTCAGGGACAAGTTCATGTTCACGCTTTGGATCAAATACCTGAAGAGAGACAGGACATGCGGAAAGCACTAGCGCTGCCTGTTTGCAGAGCAAAACCCGACTCCCAGAACTGCCAGAGACGCTCGTCGGACGCATGCGTCTGGCGGGGATGCTGCCGAGTCTTCCCTCTGACACCTACTAAGCTGCCGACAGGTGCCTGACTTAACTGCAGCGCTGTTTGTCTCCCTGTCCACATTTTCACGGGGGGCGGGGGCCGGAGACGATCTTTTTGACCTTGGGACGAGCATTCAGTGTTACTGGAGCTCCACCTCCTCATCCTCAGAACACCAGTCACAGAACCTGACTCCGCGACCTCACGGGAGGACCACCGTTAGGAGGGAGCGTGCTACGCCGCACAAACTCAGTGTCCGGCATGGCGCCCCTGCCCTGCAGGTGCGTGAAGCCACACGGGCATGAAGCACAGACTCATCAGCGTCAGTGGAGGCCATGATGGAACCCAGGAGAGGTCATGCCTGGTCAAGGGAGTAACTGTCGTGCATTTACCACGGCGTGGAGGGAAAATCAGGGTACGATATGGCTGATGTTCAAAGGGAGCATTTGAACTAATTTGAGAAGAACCAATTGTCCATCTGGCTTCCATTATGCAATGTCCAGGATATTCTGACCATGGAAAAACCTCTCAAAGTGTTTGGAAGCTATTTTTACTTTGACCCTTCACCACCTTCGTAGGGCAAGCATTTCAATCCCGCCGAAAGACCACACGCACCCCATCCACACTATTTCCCCTTCTTTTCTCAGCCCGTCCTGAGGTTGGCCCATTTCTCTTAGCTGCTTCTCAAAAGACAACTCCCTCCAACCCTGAATAGTTTAGTTTTCTTTCTCTGACTGGAGTTAACTGGCTTTACAGAATCTTGCAAGAACATCTGCTCCCAACAAAGGATTTGACGACGTTTTCAGATATGTCACCAAATTTTCTTCAAATGCCCATATTTGGCGGAGCCTTTGATTATCTGCTTTAAATCATAGCATCCTATTGGTTGGTGTCTTCAGGGAATGGCTTACTGTGATTTAACGTTCTTTTTGGGAAAAGTGACAAGCACAAACCCATCATTAGTAAGTACAGAGTCGCTGTTGTGTTTCTGCAGGTGTGTCCCGCCCCAACCTTGCCGACTCCTCCAGACACGCTCACACAGCCTCGTGAGAGCCTCACGCGGTCCACCCTCACTGTCGCCATGGCGCCAGACAAGAACTCCAGCGTCGCACACTTTGTGGTGCCTTCCTAGTGCAAGGGGTTTATAAAGGGTAGTGCGTCCAGTCAGATTACCAGAGATCTGAATCTGTATCATAGCATTTCTCTGTCCAGAGAAGGGTCTTGAAACATTTCTTAGTTCCTGACTTCAAGACAATGTTTTTGTGTGATAAACATTTTTTTCATTTCTACTATAAGTGTACTTGACAGATTTAGTGGGAAATACTCAACAGCTCCTTTGAGAATCTAAATAAAATATGTGTGGTGATTTTTGCTGGTCCTTATATTTACTTGAATGGTCTTGGAAAAATCTTGTTTCCATGTTATTTCCCTCCCTCTGATTGGTTAAACTCATTTCTATCACGATGAATAGGCATTCCTTCCCACATCTTTCTCCTTTTCACCCATCCATTTATTCATTCTTATGGTTTTTCTCTTATCTGCATTATTTATTTTAAAATGCCATTAACAAGTAGGTAATAGCAGAGGTATTGAACACAGCAAAGGGCAGCAAAGATAAAGAAGGTTTGCCACTAATCTGAAGAAGCCACAGTCCGGGAAGAAGACAGATGGGTGAACGGACACAACGTCACGGACGCCCAGTCGAGATTTGCAAGGAGAGTGACGGGGGCCAAGCATGGGATCAACCAACCACACAGGAAGGGCACGGACACTCCCGGAAGGGCAGGTTTGAGGTGGGTGTTGGAACCTTCCCAGTTGAGGAGAGAGAATTCATGCCATGAGGACAGCATGTGGACAGGCACTGCATGGCCGGGGAACAGCATGAAGTTCTGTGCACGGAGACACGTGGGCTGTGGAGAGGGAGCTGGGAGGCAGGAAGGGGGTATTTGAGCCCGAAGCTTAGGGTTTTCTCCCGTGTGCCCAAGGACTCAGTAGTTACCCCATCAGAACTCACTGGGTCTTCACATAGAACTCTGAGGAAGGATCACTTACCAGCATTTCCCAGATCAGGACACTGAGGCAGAGAGAGGTGGGGAGCTAACTGCACCCAGAACCTCACAGCCGGTCAGAGACTGTCCGGGATGAGCAGTGCCAGCCGAGGACATGTCTCATTCACTCGACAGGTCAAGAAACAGCACTGGGGGCTTTCAGCACTGAATTCATAGCGTCCGATGAGCACCCCAGCAACGCAACAGACAGAGGGCTGGGGACATGGGGGAGGTTCCCAGAACCCTCCAGAACCCTCCAGAACCTCTACGTCTACCAAAGATGGAAGAGGGGGAGCCGACGAAGGGGGAGGGCTGAGAGAGACCGTGGTGGGTGGGGCCGGGGAAGATGGGGGGTGGTTCCCCACGGGCCTGGGCAGGCTCCATGGGGAGCAGGGCAGGGTGTGGGCGGGGGATGGGGGCAGGAGCACGCCCCCCACCCCTGACGGTGTGTGCAGGGACAGAGCAGGTGGCTTCACAGAGGGGGCGAGATCCCACCGGGACGTAGGCCCTGGATGTGCTGCATGCAAGGCCGGCCCCCGCATTCGGTCTGCGAGATCGCGATGTGACGGGCAGCAGGCAGCACCGAGGTGCACATCGGTGCCGGTTATGTGGTCCAGCGGGACGTGAACACGCCTCATGGGTCAGGAGGACAGCACCCAGGGCTTAGTACGTCGCTTTCTGTGAAATTCGAGTTCCGGAAAGTTGATGAAAATAATTCTGCAAGATGCTTAAATGAAAGCAGGTGCAGCCCTGAGGTGTGTGATGGGCGTCGTTGGGGGTGCTGCACACAGTTCACAGCAGGAAGGGGGCAGAGGCGTGGCTGCGCCAGCCGAGGACAGGACCTCGCCAGCCTCCCGCAGCCCCGGCGTCTGGTGCCGGTCACCCTGTGTGCCCCCCGAGGCTTGTGGAGGGGACGTAACTCGGCCAGCCCTCCAGAGGCAGTGAGTGCCGGCTCCAAGGGTCAGCCCCGTGCCACCTGGCCTCCGGTCACCTTAAGGGTCCCTGTGCCTTTTTCCTGTTGTTTCACGTAGGAAGCTTGTGTTTATTTATGAACGTTAAAATCCCCTGCCTTCGAAACCGTGTAAACGATCTGGCGCTTGGATGATACTTGCGTGTTCTCTGAAAGCTGTGACAGTATAGACTTTGGCTACTGTGCCCGGTTATTGTGCGTGATTAAAACATGTGATGAGCACTGATTTTTCAGTCAAATACCGGAAACTGGTCAAGATGCTTCTCATGGACAGGTGCTGGGGGGCAGGCCTCCCGTACCTGTTTCTCACCCTGGGTCACGCCTGGCACACGTCTGCCGTGCTGAATGTCAGCAAAGAAAAGCTGAGTGTAGCCGCTGAATCAGATCAGTTTATAACGCCACGGAATTGTCACAAGATAATTAATAAAACACCCTAGAATGATTATTTCCACATCTCTGCTAGCACTGACTCTTCCCCCTCAGAAAACACCGCTTAGGGCAAGAAATAAAGAAGCCGGTGGGAGAATGTGTGCAGGGAGGCGCGGGCAGAGCGAGGGCAGCGTGGGAGAGCCCCGAACGAAGTGCAAGGGGGCCGCCAATGAGCAGCTCTCGGTGCGAGGCCCGCAGGTGGGGGGCCCACGCTGATGCTACGTGTGCACACGGCGTGTGCCGTGCCCTCCGCTTATTTGGGAGACACGCGGGGCGTTTACAAAGGCAACGTGACGAAATTTGTGCCCACGAGAGAGCTGACCTCAGTGACCGCGGGTGTGTGCCTGACCAGCTCGGGAAAGGCGGCGTTCTGTGGAGAAGCACCCCAGGAAGGCCATCCGTGAACCGCGGGACGTTAACAAAGTCATTTCTACAGAAATAGTGGGACGGGGGCAGAAAGTAAAGAAGATGCCCTTTTTCTGTGTCTCCCTCTCTCTCTGTCCCTCCCCTGCTCACGCTGTCTCTGTCTCTCAAAAATAATAATAATTATATATACATATATATATATATATATATATATATATATATATACATCTTTAATGAGGAAGAATGAAATCTGGCCATTTGTAGTAAAGTGGATGGACCTCGAGGGAGTCATGCTAAGCGAAGTAAGTCAGGCAGAGAAGGACAGACACCGTATGTTTGCACTCATAGGTCTAACAGGAGAAACCTAGCAGAGGACCATGGGGAGGGGAAGCGG
This sequence comes from Mungos mungo, assembly GCA_004023785.1. Taxonomy (NCBI): domain Eukaryota; kingdom Metazoa; phylum Chordata; class Mammalia; order Carnivora; family Herpestidae; genus Mungos; species Mungos mungo. The sequence continues at coordinate 22,445 of PISW01009145.1, read as the reverse complement.
GGGAGAGAGGGACACAAATCATGAGAGACTCTTGAATACTGAAAACGAACCAAGGGCTGAAGGGGGAGGGGGTGGGAAGAAGGGGGTGATGGTCATGGAGGGGGCACTTGTGGGGAAGAGCACTGGGTGTTATATGGAAACCAATTTAACAATAAACTATTAAAAATAATAATAATAAAATAAAACATTAAAAGCAAGATGTGCCCAAATAAATATTGTAAAGGGATAAACGTTGAGCAACACTTGAAACGCACTGTATTTGCTTCTGCGACCTCTTTCGTGAGGGGCCAGCTGGACCAAAACACTGCACGCTCGAGGTTTGTTTTCTGTGTCACGGCCGCCTCCCCCCACGGGCAAGGACTCGGCCCTGCCCTGATGCAAGTGGGTTCGGACAAGCCCCCGAGGCCGACACTGGGTGAGGCTCTCGGTCTAAACTGGAGCCCGTGCCCTCTCGTCCTGTCTGTGTCACAGTCCAAGTCGCCCAGGGACAGCGCAATGTCTGGCTCACAGAAAAGACAGATTTCTTGGCTGGCCACGCTCAGCACGCTGTGTGGCGGGCACACGGAGGGCGGTCCCCGCGCACCTGACTGGGGGCTCTCCCTCCGGGAGCCAGCGCTGCCGAGTTTCTGACACGGGTCTTAATCCTGGGCCTCAGGCTGCTCCAGACAAACAGGCGCTCGCGACACAGACCCTTCGGGTGGGGAGGGGCCGGGCGGCGCTCCAGGGGCGGCCTGAACCCTGGAAGGGAGACCACGGGGCCTCCTTTCCCACCCGCGGAGCCAGTTCCCAGAGAACCGGCAGGTGCTGTGCCAGCAGCACAAATAACACGTCCATCCTCACAGCCCCGTGGACGCCGAGAAGCCGGCGGGTGTCAGCGTCAGCACCGGGCGCTGTGGCCGCTCGCTGTGCCTTGAGGAGCTCAGCGCGCAGACGCCCCCCCCCGCCCCCCATCCCCCTCCCCCGTTCGCACAGCGGGGGGGCCGCAGCACAGATGGACGGGGCCTCCGCTCAGGGCAGCCGCACAAGCTCACCAGCACCCCTGGCTCTACTTCCCGGAAAGTGAACTCTCATGCACATTTACGACCTGACGATGGAAGGTCGTCACGGGTCCGAGACGCACTCTCAACCCAGAAACGAGAGATGTCAGCTCTTCCAGGCAACGGGTTCAAGACCTCAATGCTGAATGGTCAGAAGTGCACACGTCTCTGCCTGACGACAGTGACGTCACAATGGGAAGCAGCACCCCACCACCTTTCCCCCCAGTGCCGGGTCCCAGACTGAGATCACATTCCCGGGGTCAGGCCGAGATTGTGGGACAGGATTACCAGCAGGAGAGGTCGTGGATATGTTCCCAAGGGCAAGGGAAACCATCAGGAGCCCTTGCGAGGGAGGGAACGTATCCGGATCACCGGGAGGGGGAGCGGACTTGGAAAATGGCATCACTGCTCCTGGGCTGGGGGGTGGGCACCAGGGTTCCTGGATGAAAACGTTATCTGTCGGCTCAGGAGATAAAGGGCGGCTCGGAGAACCGGCTGGGCTGTGGGAAGGAACACGGTTCTATGGGGGTGAGTCTATGGGAGGGACCGCGGTACTGGACACGGTGCGGGCTGTCATCTAGTGCGTGGGGTCCAGGCCCGCCGGCGGACATCCAACACACCCAGCAGGACGGCCCTCCCCGCCCCCGCAGAGAACTGCCCCGTCCGGTTGTCAGAGAACCGCTGCTGGGAAGCCCTGACGGAGACCGCTCAGGGCCCAGCAAGCCTGCCGCCAGTCATTTCGAATGACATCAGCTCAGGGGGATTCTGACAAGCCCAGTGCCTTCCTGAAGCCATTTTTCCATATTTGTAACAAGACCGGTCTGCCTGCATCTTGGGGAACTCGCTGTGCAGAAGGAGCCTTGTTCAACAAACGTGCAAGTCTCATTCAGATGCACGCGTCCCCGGTGCAGAGCGGGAGGCACCGCTCGCCACTGCTTGGTTACGGAGCCCGAGCGCAGCGCATCTCCTCGCACGGGAAGTGCTGACCAAGTCACTTGCTGAGTCCCCAGCGCTGCAGAGCAAGCCTGACAGCTCATTAGCCGGGCCCGTGGGACTCCCAGCTCCCAATGCCGCAGAGGGTCACAACTGAAGCGCAAAGTTAGTATGAAAGTAACCGGTAGACTTTAGGCAATTTGGGGCAAGGACTACTTGCTTCCAGTCCATTGCCCCCTTACATGCCGCAGCCGGGCACAGCGGGTAGTGAGGCGGAAGATGAGGGCCAGACAACGTGGGTCAGCAGGTGGAGTCGGATTCCCGCTGCCGAACAGCAGGCAGGAGCCAGCGGGGGGCTCCCAGAGCCGTGAGCCTTCGCCTCCTGAGAACGCAGGGGAAAGGCAGCATCCGCAGACCCAGTCTCTACAGACCTGACTGGTGACCTCATGATTCGTCTCCTCGCCCCCTGGAAGGTCGCGGGGTCAGTGAGCCGGGTGTCGGCCGGCCAGGGGTCAGGGCCTGGGGTCAGGAGCCTGCCTTCCAGACCCTTCCACACCTCTGTTTTCAGAGCCTGTCCTATGGAGACGCAGAGGCCTCAATAAGACTATAGGCATCCCTCTTCACGCTCCAGACATGCCGTCTGTGTTTTCTCGAAAGACCTCACCCTGCTGACGCAGTCTGTGAACCACTGTTCTCACCAACACCCAGGGCTGCACTGGCCCTCAGGACTGGCCGCCGCCGCCATGTGGCGGGCGTGGAAGGGTTGGTAATGCAGCCACCGCATCAGCTGGCGGAAGGATACTTCCAACCAGATGGACTGGCCTGAGAAGGGTCTTCGTTTAAATCTAGGAGAAGAAGTTCCTCTACTCTGTGAGCTCCTTAAATGATGGAGTGAAAGGAAGAACAGAAAGCACACCAGCGGAGCTGCCCCCAGATGCTGTTTCTGAGTCGTCACCTTCCCTCCTGCGGTGCTTGGTGCCCGGACGCGTGGACGGCTGCGCTCTGTGAGGCTGGGCGCGGACCGTGTGCAGGGCAGGGTCTGACCACTGGAAGCCCGGTGCTGCCCTTGTGCCAGGTCAGGGCCTGCATGAGGGCTTTCCCTGGTGCCCTTCACTCTCTGTGCCTTTGTGACTGCTCCTCACAGTGCCTGACCCTGTGTCTGTACACCACCCTGGAGTCCGGGATGAAATACGTGTCTCTGTTCACAGCCCACGGGCCTCCTACCTCTACACTCACACCACCTCTGACCCATCGTGCATTTGACGCCACGCCAAAACGTTTCTCAGGCCACTTGCTCCCTCTGCGCCAAACCTTTAATATGGTCCCGCTGCCCGACCTTGAAACTCAGGGTACACAGCCTTGGGTGCGCAGTCCTGGACAGCCGGGTCCCCCGGACACTTCTGAGCTCAGTCCCAGACGACTGGGTCCCCAGACACTTCTGATTTCTCTCTCCGAGTTTCCCAATGAGAACAATCTAGTAGCTGGAAAGTCTGTTGTCCCCAGACATCCCGGCCCTGAAGGTTCTTCCTACTCTCGGAAGGCCTTCCTTTTCATCCTGATTATGCCTAATCCAGCTCATTTGCCGAAGTCTAATGTGTGTTGATCGGCGGGTGCTGCTCCGAACCCTCCCAGTTCGCGGTCACTGGGGCCCTTCGGTATTCCCTCAAGCGTTTCCTGCCAGTCCGCCCGCCTCGCGGCTCCTGCTATCTGCCACGGGCCTTCCTAGTTTTGTTTAACTCTGTCCCCTAGGTCCTGGCTGCACTGATAGGACAGGGATATTGTCTTGGACTTGCAGCTCCCTTACATAGGACAGTATGTTTACGTTCACTATGGGCTCAATCTGTTGCTGAGCGCTTCGGATAATAGGTTTGTAAAAGGGGTCAGGGCTCGACCCTGCCTCTTGACTTCTAAGGCAGACCCTTGACCAAGTGTCAGCAACCCTGATCACCACATCCAGACAAGAGCCCCTGGGCGCAGAGGGCGGTCACGGACAGGAGGTGAAAAGGTGGGCAAGAATGCAATTAAAGGGCAGAAACCCGGTTCTCACGGCCAGCAAGGGGCGGAGGGAGTCCTGATGCCCGCGCAGAGGAAGGAGCACAGTTCAGACAAATAATCATCTCGTAATTGCAGTGCGGAACGCAGAGATCCCAGGACCCACAGCAGGGTCTGAGGTGGGCTCCAAACAACCCTCACAGTCCAAGGTCACGGCCAGCTGCCTCACTGTAAGCCTCCACACAAATACACTTATTTTGTCCAGTGGAAAGCGTCAGAACCAACAAAAGCACAATTATTCTAACAGATAAGACTACTCACACGGGTTTGATGAAGGGCGTGAGACGCCGCCACAGCGGGCTGGCGACGGAACGCCGTCCGCCCCTGCCGCAGGAGCGGGGGGAAATGCTCGCACCGGTTTCCCCCACGTGCCCACGGGAGCGCAGCCTGTCCCAGAGTGAATTGGCTTCCATCCCCATAGCCCACTTACTGACTCCGGAATAGCTTTTCCTTTAAGCTACATACTCCACAAAGGGCACCCTGAGCTCGGACCTAAGTGGCTGCTTGCACATTCCTCGTTCGAAATCTTTTTTAGGCAAAGTCAGTCTGGGTTTACTCTGTGCTTAGTCTAAAAGGCTGTGGCCTTATTGCCAATGCATTAGTGAGGGCTGTCCCTGCCTTCCATGATTCAGTGACCAGCTCTGTGTGCCCCTCACTCTCTACCTGAGCGCAAAGTGGGCTAGTGTCTTTTGGCGAGTACAGTCAAGGTTCCTTCTTTCCAGAAAATGCCGCCTGAGGGTGAATCTGCTTTTAATCCCCAGGGGAGTCCTCTCTGCTCTTCATCTACCTGGTGAGTGCAGACCCCCTGCTACTTTGCTGCTAAAGGAAGGCAGGCTTGGAACGCTGGTGTCCACGGAGAATGTTCTGGCAGAGAAGATGTTCTTGTCTCTGCTGCGCCCACTCTCCACAGTCTTAGGCCTGGAAAAATGAAGTCACTCCAGGTTTCCTCTCTCCGCTGCTGAGCCCGGCTCAGATAAAAACCAACGGGCCTCACAGACCAGAGTCACTGGCAGTCTGAGCCTGAGCCCTCACTGTCCTCATGCGGCCTCCCCGTCTACCTGCGCCTCCGCACCCGCCTGGCCTCCCACACACTGTTCCTCCAAGTGATGACCTCTTCCTTCTTTTTTATTTATGTTTTATTTATTCTTGAGAGAGGGAGAGAGAGGCAGAGCGTGAGCGGGGGAAGGGGAGAGAGAGGGAGACGAAGAATCCGAAGCAGACCGCAGGCTCTGAGCTCTCAGCACAGGGCCTGACACGGGGCTCGAATCCACAAACTGTGAGGTCATGACCTGAGCTAAGTCACTTAACAAACTGAGCCACTCAGGCGCCCTGCGATGGCCTCTTCCTTCTGCGGTCTTCCGTCTTTGGATCCTTCCCACTCACAACCCAGCAGCGCCCCTCTTCCGCTGCATCCTGTCTGGGAGGAGGCCACCTTCCAACCATGTTCTCCTCGCCAGGTGCTGCCCTCTTTCCCTTTCCAATAAAAATGTCCACACTCTTATCCCACCGTGAGAAAAGCATCTCCTTCCACACACCCTTCCTTTGGGTCCCATTGCACACCTTGACTTCCCAGAATCCAACACCCTGGAAACCACATGCCCGGGCTCTCTCCCCGGGGGTGCCAACTGGCCTCCTGAGCTCCACCGTCACCTCTGGGCTGGCGGCCTCCCCTCCACGTTCCTGCTCAGCTGGACTCCTGACTTTGCTGGGCCCCAGAGCCCACGTGCAAAGCAGCGTGCTGCACGATCCATCGGAATCTGCTTGAACGTGCCCTGAAGTTCAGCACACCCTCAACCGACACCAGTGGCTCCTTGAGAATCTCCCTCCGCCCAGGCGTCAGCTGGACACTGGCACTGCTCCCCGCCCCCACTCCTGCGCCATCTCCAGCCGGTCTCCAGGCGACGCCAGCTGAGAGCCGGTACCTGGCTTTCTCCCTTTCCTTACGTCCAACACTCAACCAGAGAGCCCATCTTTAAAAACAATCTGGTAAAAGCGACCATTTTCCCACTAAGTGCACCGTGCCGTGGTATTAAGTGTATTCCTGATGTTGTGCAACTATCACCACGGATTCCAGAACTTTTCCATCTCCCAAAGTGAAACCCTGCACCCGTTACATCAGATAGCTGGTATTGACTTTCTAATGCATATCTTCCAGATATTTGAAAAAAATTTAATGTTTACTTATTATTGAGAGAGTGAGTGACAGAGCATAAGCGGGAGAGGGGCCGAGGAGGGAGACACATAATCTGAAGCAGCTCCAGGCTCTGAGCTGTCAGCACAGAGCCCGACATGGGCGCAAACCCACAAACCTTGAGACAAAATTGGACACTCAGCTGATTGAGCTCCCCAGGTGACCCCAGATATTTCAAACTCATCCCCTTCACTCCATTCCCACTCCCACTGCCAAAGTCTAGGTGTTCCCCCTGTATTCAACTTGCATTTTCTTCTTTTATTTATTTATTTATTTTTAATAGTTTATTGTCAAATTAATTTCCATACAACACCCAGTGCTCTTCCCCACAAGTGCCCTCCTCCATCACCACTACCTCCCTTCCTCCTCTCCCTCCCCCTTCAACCCTCAGTTCGTTTTCAGTATTCAATAGTCTCTCAGGTTTTTCGTCTCTCTCTCTCCCCAACTCTCTTCCCCTCCCCATGGTCCTCCATTAAGTTTCTCCTGTTCTCCTGTTAGACCAATGAGTGCAAACATGTGGTATCTGTCTTTCTCTGCCTGATTTTTTTCACTTAGCATGACACCCTTGAGGTCCATCCACTTTGCTACAAATGGTCAGATATCATTCTTCCTCATTGCCGTGTAATACTCCATTGTGTATATATACCACATCTTCTTGATCCACTCATCAGGTGATGGACATTTAGGCTCTTTCCATGATTTGGCTACTGTTGACAGTGCCGCTATGAACATTGGGGTACATGTGCTCCTATGCATCAGCACTTCTGTATCCCTTGGGTAGATCCCTAGCAGTGCTATTGCTGGGTCGTAGGGGAGTTATACTGACAGTTTTTTGAGAAGCCTCCACACTGTTTTCCAGAGTGGCTGCACCAGTTTACATTCCCACCAAGAGTGCAGGAGGGTGCCCGTCTCTCCACACCCTCGTCAGCAACTATAGTCTTTTGATTTGTTCATTTTAGCCTCTCTGACTGGTGTGAGGTGGTATCTCAGTGTGGTTTTGATTTGTATTTCCTTGATGATGAGTGACGCTGAGCATCGTTTCATGCGCCTGTAGGCCATCTGGATGTCCTCTTTGGAGAAGTGTCTGTTCATGTCTTCTGCCCATTTCTTCACTGGATTATTCGTTTTTCCGGGTATGGAGTTTGGTGAGTTTCTTATAGATTTTGGATACCAGCCCTTTATCTCATATGTCATTTGTAAGTATCTTCTCTCATTCTGTCAGTTGCCTTTTAGTTTTGCGTACTGTTTTCTTTGTAGTGCACAAGCTTTTTGTCTTGATGAGGTACCAATAGTTAATTTTTGGTTTTATTTCCCTTGCCTTTGGAGACGTGTCAAGCAAGAAATTGCTGTGGCTGAGGTCAAAGAAGTCGTCTGCTTTCTCCCCTAGGGTTTTGACTGTTTCCTGTCTCACATTTAGGTCTTTCATCCATTTTGAGTTTATTTTTGTGTATGGTGTAAGAAAGTGGTCTAGTTTCATTCTTCTGCATGTTGCTGTCCAGCTCTCCCAGCACCACCTGCTAAAGAGGCAGTCTTTTTTTCCATTGGATACTCTTTCTTATTTTGTCAAAGATTAATTGGCCATACATTTGTGGGTCCAGTTCTGGGTTCTCTATTCTATTCCATTGGTCCATGTGTCTGTTTCTGTGCCAATACCATACTGTCTTGATGATGACAGCTTTGTAGTAGAGGCTAAAGTCTGGGATTGTGATGCGTCCCATTTTGGTTTTCTTTTTCAATATTACTTTGGCTATTCGGGGTTTTTTGTGGTTGCATACACAATTTTAGGATAGTTTGTTCTAGCTTTGAGAAGAAGGCTGGTGCAACTTTGATGGGGATTGCATTGAATGTGTAGATTGCTTTGGGTAGTAATGACATTTTCACAATGTTTATTCTCTGTTCCATATTTCATTTTTTTCTAATAAAGATTTCATCTTTATAATATTGTGATATGTAAAGTTTTATAGAAATCAAATACCAAAAGTCTTATTAAGAAACTTTGCAACCCTGGGTCCTGCCCCTCTTCGTTTCACACGCCCTGACCAAAGAGAGACACGCACAGCTCTCCCAGCTGTTTTTCTTAGTATTATCCTCTTTATTTACAGCGACCATGATTAGACCACTATTTTGGTGTAGTTTAATTTTAGCCTTTGAGCTACATTTGTAATGCCTACTATACCTACATCCCTCTCCTCCATTTTTCCAACATCCTAACATTTGTTAAAATCAATTTTAAAATGTTTTCATGTTTAATCATTTTTGAGAAACAGAGAGACAAAGTGTTAGCAGGGGAAGAAGGGCAGAGAGAGAGGCAGGCATAGAATCTGAAGCAGGCTCCAGGCTCTGAATTGTCAGCACAGAGCCTGATGTGGGCCTTGAACCCATGAATCACGAGATCATGACCCAAGCCAGAGTTAGACACTTCACCAACTGAGCCCCCTAAGTGCACTTAAAATCAATAATTAGTATAAACGTTATTTTTAGGTAAATATTGTTCACAAAGAACTTGTATAATAAGTTAATGTTACATTTCTTTTGTTAAGCAACTTTTCGCTTTCCCTGGAGTTATTAATTACTTTTCAATGTGTAGAACCTCTCAGTTCCTCTTATTAACACAGTCCCAAATTCTCAACGTAATCATAGTTTCCACTCCATGAATATGGCCAAACTAATCCGAACACCCACCAGACGTTTCTCTTTCTCTCTTCAGAGCCCACTTTCCTGCTTTTTCTGTATCAGACGCGGTGTGCACTTTCCTCCACTATCCTGAGGATCACCTTTGCTCTTGCCTGTGTGGAATTTTATCTCCAGGATTCCCAGACCTGCCTGTTCATGGGTTTCCTGCCCCATTTTTGGATCATCATATTCTCTGAATTTCTTCAGAGCTTGTACAGGGAAGAGACACTTCAGAAGTTTTGCATGGCTGAGATTTTTATTCTGCTCTTACACTGGGCAGGTAGCTGTGCTGGGTATAGAATTCTAACTCAATCTCCTTTTCCTCAGATCATGAAAGACACTTGTGCGTATTCTTCCAGCAGCAGGTATCACCCTTGAGGAGCATGTGACCATTTTGTGTTCACCTGTCGTTTCTCACCAAAACCTGTGGGGCCCTCTGTTTATGCCCAGTGTATAAACATGTCTTGGTGGTATAGGTCTGTAATTCTTTCATTGTTCAGGAGAGCTGATATGCCATTCAAATCTGGAAACACATATATTTTGGATCTGGTAATTTTTCTAGAGTTTTTTTTTTTTTTCTTCTTTTGGCAGGGGGCGGGGTATAAGTTTCTGCTCTGTTTTCTCCATAGTCCCTTCAAGAACCTTCTGGCCATATATTGGAGTTGCTGGAAAGATTCCATGGGTATGCTGTCTTTTTACTCTTCAATTATTTTGTCTTTTTCCTATTTTTCAGGAATTTATATTTCAATTTTATCTTCCAAATCTTCTGTAGATTAAACCATATTTTCTGCAATTATATACATAACTTATAGGAGTTCTTGCACATTCATGCATATTCCTTTTTCATAGCATCCTGTTCATGTTTGAGGATTTTCCATCTCTCTGAGATGTGGTGTTTGTTAGTTTTGCTCTGGAATTTTCTGGAACTCTTAATTATTTCCGTTTCTGTTTCAGGCTCTCTCGGTTTGTTAGAGGCTTTTCTCAAACGTGTGGTGGGAGCTACAAGCTGACTGCCATCAGTGCTGGCATCACGGCACTGAGCGGTTTCCGCAGGGGTGCGTGCCTGCGGCGGCTCTGAGGCCGGTTGGCTGGGAATCCCTGGAACCTCAGCTGGGGACGGGAGCGCTGGCCCGCCTGTGCGGCAGGAGAGGGGCAGGCGGAGGCTCGCAGGGCAGCTGTTCTCCAATCCCTGTTGTTACCGTGGAATGAATGCTCTGCCCCTGCTGCCCCGACCATGCTGCTCCGCAGAACCTGGTTCTTGCGCAGATTCTCCAGCCGCTGTGGGCCGGGCAGGGCCTCCCTGCTTCCGGGCTGGGCTGGGATGTGGGCTCAGCTGCTCCTCGCTGAGGTCCTCATCCTCCTAGCTGCCTGCTGTCTTCCATTCCGGTGTCTTCCTAGGGAGAACGTCTCCCGGGTTTGAATCCCTAGCGACTTGTCCATTTCCCTCTGCGGGCTTAGCATTACCCCCTCACCGGGCTCTGCTGATTCCCACGGATCTGCTTCCCTCCTTCCAAACTCCTGTCATCTCCACGGATGGAACAGGGACTACGTGTGTATGAAAGGCACACATCTGTCCTCCTCGCACACCAGAGCCACATCCCTCGCAGGCAAACTCACTTTCTCTCAGGTCCACTTAAAATGTAAATCAAAGATCTTCTCATTTTCGATTCAGAATGCTCTAAAACCCCTGCCGTGTTCCGGATACACCTGAGTCTTCCTCACGTCAGCCCCCAGTCCTGCTCTGCACACGAGCCTGCCCTGCACGCCCACCCTCACCCTGCCTGGAACTCCTCCTCTCCTCTCTCACCCCTAGGGGGGCAGCTGTCTCCTGCCTGCCCTTCCCGAGGAGCATGAACGTGACCTCCTGGGAACCCTCCCTGACCCCCGTCCAGCTTGGAAGTCCCTCTGTGCCCCGCACCAGAAGAACACGTGTTCCTCCCACTTCCCGAAGCCCTTCAGGAGCCCGCAGCCCTCGGACAGGCAGGCGGGGAGAGCGTTCGTCATCTGGCCTTCCCATTTCCACCTTGACTTTGGAAGCACAGTAAGCCTCACGAGGGTGTTTTGATGAACGGATGCATCTGTTTCTGCTTTAGTCCCACTGACGTGGCCTCCTGCAAAGATGGCTTTTGAGGACTTGCATTTGGCCATCCTGCACTTGCTGAGATGGAGGGGAGGGGCTGCAGGGACCCTCCCCCCAAACCGGGTGCCATGTTATCCTAGGAACAGGCGAAGGATGTTTCTGAGAACAAGACGCTGCTTCTCCCATATGAATTCTACACAGGAATTTCCTTCTGCCTACGAGTCAGGAGAATCTTTGTTTCTGTGGAAGAACTGCGGTGCCCTGTATGAGAGGGGACCGTAAACATGTGTGACTGGAGATCCGGTCCCCCCTCTGTGCCCTGAATCAGACTGATCAGCTGTCCCAGCCGGTTTAAACCTCCTGCCCTGTCCACATACCCACTACCGTTCTCTCAACTCCGTCCTCTGTGGCCTACTGTTCTCCTGCATAATGTGATTCCCTTTCTTGCTCTACGCTTCCTCAAGCGGCCTGGGTAATGAGGCAGACAGGAGCGGTTACAGACGCGGAGGCAGGCCTCCTCCGGGGGCCTCCAAGGCCAAGTCCCGTGGGACCCCAGCCTCTGTAAGGGGCGGGGTGTCACGTGCTGAAAGGACGTGAATTCCTGCCGGGGCCTGATGCTTCTGAGCTTGAACGTGAAATAGCAAAACGTGAACTTGAACGTGAAATAGCAAAACGTGAACTTGAACATGAAATAGCAAAACGCAAGCAAGGTCTCAGTCCTCACGCCTTCCCAAGGACAGGGCTGCGGTTCTCGCGGCTCCAGCACACAGTCCTCGCGGGGGGCGGGGCGGACAGACCCCAGCCCCGACTGCGCAGGCGCGCGGCCGCGCTCAGGGCCACGGACTCTACTCTTCCCCAGACAACGAGACTTGGGAAAGGCCACTTGGTCTGACGTCCACGGGTCTGTAGGCAGTGGCGGCCACGGTCACGCGTCCCTTCCTGCAGGTGCAGACTCGGAACACTCGCTGAGGGACTCTGAGCTGGTCCTTTTATTAACTAACGCCTGGATCGGAGCATTTTCTTTCCCAGCATCTGGACGCGCCGGCGAGCGGCGAGGCCCCTTCACCCCGGCCCCCACGTCTCCTCAGCGCGGGCGGACGCGGGGTCCCGACGCAGGCCGGGCCCTCCTGTGCTGTGAACGTGGCCCCGCAGAGCCACCTGTTCGTCAGAAGCTGTCGCCAGAGGCAGCAGCCGCTAACGGGCTCTGTCATCCGCGAAGAATACGTGGCTTTAGGCGTTCACTCAGCTGGAAAATGCCTGTCGGAAACTGCCGGTGGCCACTTGACCGCGAACTTGACTCACGCTTCCTGCCGCCAATATGGGTTCGGACAGAGAACCTGCGGCCACCAGGCCCGGCGGTGGGTCCCGGCTGCCGGGCAGGAGGGTGCCCGCAGGGACGGGCAGAGCCCACGGCAGGAGGGCTGGGGACAGACAGGCTGAGCGTCGCTGCCCCTCGAGGTGGTGAGCCGCCGCCGCACACGCCCCAGCCCATCGTGCGGGGCCCTCGCCACCGAGCCCGGCGGTGTGTTACCCATTCATCTCGCGTGGCTCGTCTTCCGGCGTTGACAGCACCCGGCTCCTGGGGGGGGAGCAGCACTCGTTTCTTAAAGGAGAGCTCTTGGCGATTGTTGTAATATGATCTGACACAAAGCTATTTAACTTCCTCTGGAAAATCAAGCCTCCCAGACATCAACCTGAAAGGCTACTGGAGCCCGGGGACCAGGTGGCCAGCGGGGACCCCGGGCCAGGGGGAAAGGCCCGGTGCCCCCACGTGGAGCAGACCCGCCCCGAGTCACACCCACACACGGGACAGCGGCACCCGCACCACGTGACAGAGGGGCGGGGCCACTGTCTGGAGGCCACTGTTGTTTGAATACTTTTTCCATATTTGAGGGTTTCAAATGCATTATTCCCCAAACTACTCAAGAAGCACTTCGTTATTTGTTCAAAATAAAAATAGCCTATTTTTATGGTTACGAATCCATGAGTATACATGATAAAATAATTCTGTTCACTAAAGTACACAAGACACGTCGTCACAATCTCACAACATAAACGGGGCACGGCTCATGCTGTGATTAACGCCCGTCTGTTTTACGCATGTGCAGACATTCACACTCATGGTTTACACAAACAACAGCGCATGTGCTGCTTTATCAGACTAATTAACATAATATCATGACTGTAATTTCTTTCAGTTAGAGTCTCTACACACACACACACACACACACGTGTGCACAGACACGGACACACACATGCGTGTAGACCGACACACATCCCACATCCATCCATCCCGTAATTTCAACTGCCTACAGAGCACTACATCTTTGGAAAAACTAAAATTTATTTAGTTAATCCTCTTTGATGGGACATTCACGATGCTATCTAATTTTTTGTTATTATAAAAATAAACTCAGGGTGCCTGGGTGGTTCAGTCAGTCCAACTTAGGCTCGGGTCATGATCTCACCACTCATAAATTCAAGCCCCCTGTCGGGCTCTGTGCTGACAGCTGAGAGCCTGAAGCCTGCTTCAGCTTCTGTGCCTCCCTCTCTCTCTGCCCCTCCCCTGCTCTTTCAAAAATAAACATTAAAAATTTGAAAAAAATAAACTCTACCTATTTCTGTACATGCATCTATATGTATTTGTTTTTTTCAGATTCTGTAAACATATATGTGATGCTTCTCTGTATTTTACTGTTCTAAGTGTTGGGTTGCAGAGGCAAACAAGAAATTTACATTTTGCATTTCTTCATCATACATTTTAAAATGTTTATCTATTTATTTTGATATATATATATAGAGAGAGTGTGAGCAGGGGAGGGGCAGAGAGAGAACCCAAGCAGGCTCCAGCTGTCGGCGCAGAGCCCCACCTAACCTTGGCCGCCTCCCACAGCCCCCCTCCAGGGCCAGCATGGGGGTTACACGCATGTTCAGGGCCCACACATTCAGTATATGACAAATAAGATCACTAAATATGGGCAAAAATCACAACTTGGTAAGGTGGACGTGGGCGGACGTGTCTCCGCACGGAACACAAACATGCCGCAGACACGCAGGCTGCACCTGGTCCCTGACGGGGTCTCCAGATGAGGCCCTGAGACGCGGCTGCTCGTCGGCCGGGCTACAGCCTGGGGAACGGGAGCCGCGGTGCCCCGGGCCCCCCGTGCGGCGGCGGGCGGATGCAGCGGTGCGGGGACCTCTGAGAAGCGGGTAAGGCCCCTGGCCCCCACCACGTCACCTTCACCGCCGCACACCTGCTCTGCGGGGCACAGTCAGGGCCGCACACCTGCTCTGCGGGGCACAGTCAGGGCCGCACACCTGCTCTGCGGGGCACAGTCAGGGAAGTGCACGCCAGTGCTCGGAGGACCGCGGCAGCCTGTGTCCTTGAAGGGGCGTCTGCAGCAGACCGCCTCCCGACGTGCCACGGGAAGCCTCCCCCGGCGCAGGGAGAGTCTCCAGGGAAGCCGCGAGGACAAACATGACCCTGGTCCTGAGATACAATCAGAGTCTGCACGACACTGGTGCCGTGCACACGTTACCATTTAAATTCACGGGTAACTCTGTGCTTCGTCCACGGGGACACTTGATAGCCTGCTCAGGACGCCCTGGACGGATGCTTCCGCTAAGCCCCGTGGTTCTGCGCCAAAGAAGAGAACGCGCATCAAGCAATTCCTGCTCTGTAATGTGTTCTGATTCGGCTGCCTATACCTCTCTGTTCCTTGGGACAAAGTACGGACTCCACTCCAAGGCAACAAATACGGAATTCTCCATGAAAATGTAAGAAGTACATCATAACTCTCCATCTCTCTCCCCAGTCTCCCCCCACCAGCGCCGCCCACTGTCCGCAAAGCGTTCAGACAGCCTGGAGGTAAGGACGCGTGGCCCCACCGCCAGCTCTCCGCTGACAGCTCTGGGACCTGAAGCCTATACAGCTCCTCTCTCTGTTTTTACCGAGCGCTTCTGGGATGTCACGGGCAGAAGCCAGGGAGGCCGCGGACGTGGTCCAGAGCGGAGACAGCACCACGCGGAGAATTCACCGCCCGTGTCAGTGCACGGCCACCATCCTCCTGCCGCCAGGAGAGGGCCGTGCGCGGGCGGGGGCGTCCGCCCTGCCCAGCCGAGGCGCACAGAACGGCCAGGGCTCCCCCGCTGCTCCTCCTGCCTGGGCTTGTTCCCTCAAAACCTGTCCCCAACAGGGAAAACGGGTTGTTTCCAGGTGCACAACGGCCCCCGTCACTCTGACGTAACACGCGGTGCTTACTGCCGGGAGTGCTGCTGGGACCCTGCTGGGGGCTGAGGCCCCTGCCCTGAAGCACTTCCCTTCTCCCGGACCGGCGAGGACGCGTCCTCCGACTGCACCTGCGAGGGCGTTCTTCCCGCGTGGAGCCCTCACATCGCTGTTAGCAATGATTGATTCACCTCAAATTTCAACATCCAATCTTATTACCATCAAATTTAAGAAAACACACACGATGGTTAAACCCCTCCTTTCCCAGGCAAGCCACGTGGAAGCATAATGAGATTTCCCATTAGGAAACCAAACTCCTGAACCGCAAAGCGGCGTGGCCGGCGGCGGCCGTCTGGGGCAGAAGAGCAGCCGGAACCGTCCGGCCCGGGTTCCCGGCTCCTCTGCGCGAGGCCCGGAGGCGCACCGCGGCCGGCAGTGCAGGTCCGGGCGGCCGGGCAACGAGCGGCGCCGGGGGGCTGCTCGCACGTGAGAGCTGAGCCGGCTCCGCTCGGGGCCTGCAGACCGCCTGGTAGACGTGGCCCCGCTCCGGGCGCAGGACCGACAGCGACGGAAACCCGCGCCTTCTCTCCGTCAGGAGCCGGCGCGCATGTCAGGGGGTCAGAAATGCACGAGGCGCAGTCAGGCCAGACGAGACGGCACGTCACTCAGGTGACAACTACGGCAGCAATGCAAGTAAGGGACGCGGCTCCCGGGAGGTGCTCGGCCCTGACGGCGTCACGGACGCTCACACGGACACTCATCGCAGCCTCGCAGAGCAGCCCCACATCCTGGGTGCTCGCCCGAGCCCCACTGTAAAGCTGGGGAAACTGAGGCACGGAGGCTTCAGTGTCTAGCAGAGGCCGAGCAGCTGCTGGCGGGCAGAGCCCGGGCTCCAGCTCTGTGTCCGGCAAAGACAAAGACGAGAACAGACGGCGGTGCCCTGCGGGAAGGACCCAGGGGCAGACGCGCCCCGGGCGGCGTCCACGGCTTGCTCCGCGCACCTGCTGTCCCCGTCCCTTCTACCGCAGCAACCGGCCATGACCTGAGGCCACTTTTCCCTTTTAATGTAATCTTTACCGTTCATATTTATTTCCAGCCAAGCAAAGAGGAATAAATGTGCAGCTTGTTCCTTGAGGAAGGACACTGTTACCAGAAGGGGAAGGAGAATTCCCCACGATGCGGGCCTGTGACAGTGCCGGGGGGAAGGGCCCCGGGCGGGGGAGGGAGGGGGCTCCGCAAGGCCCAGCTGGTGGCCAGCCCCGGGGAGTCCGCCCTGCCAAACTCGGGAGGACCCGCAGGGCCCTCGGGTCCTCGCCTGTTTTGCGGTAAGGGACCGAGCTGGCCGGCTGTGCTCCGGCAGCAGTACTGAGAACGGGAGGGAGGCTCAGGCAAGTTGAGGGTCGGCTCCTGGCAGAGCTGTCCACTCGGGCAGCCGCAGAGGGGCTGCCGCAGGACCGTGCTCATCGCCCAGAGACGGCCAACCGGATCGGATCTGGATTTTGAAAGGATGTTGCCAAACCGGCAAACCCAAGGGGAAAACTGGACAGACAGAGCTCTACGGCCCCCCCACCCTGAGGGCCAGGGCCTCGCTCTCCACGTCTGGTCCTTCACTCCCGCTCCTGTTACCATCTTTGGTCTACGATGCGTGTGCACTTTTCTCTCTTTTTTGATCTACTTCATGATTTCACTTCTGTCCTGTTTCTCTCACGCTTCTTCACTTTGGGAAGGCAGACCCTATGCCTTCCTGGGCAGAGAATCACCGAGCGTGGGGCACGTGCCCCGTGAGAGCGGGTCACTCAGTGAATGGGGTCAAAGGGACGTGGCAGATGGCGTGCCGAGTTCACTCTTCAGCCCCACAGTCCACTGGGCACTGGGTCTGAGCCTCGGGACCTGGTCTCCCCACCGGCTCATGTCTTGGGCCTCGTCCGACCGCCCGTGTGGACGCCTAGATGTCTGGATAACCAGGGCACTTCCCCCCGTCACTACCACGCAATCCGTGAAGATGCCGGCTGGAGGGCTCAGCGCGTGCAGGGCTTTGTGCGGCCGGGCAGAGGCTGGAGAAGGGTTATTACATGACGGCACGGAGACGCGGGGGGCCTGAGGGAGGCGGGGTCAGACAGGGGAGCAGGGCTCCGCGCGCTCCGGCCGAGAAGAGGGCACCGGTGTGGCACGGCCCCACATGGCACCGGCACTCCTGCAGGTACGCCCGGTGCCCGATCGAACAGAGCAGACACCGCAGCGCCAACCGCTGCCAGGGACCAAACCGAGTCCCATCATCCACTCATCGGGGCCCACATCCCAGGACTTCAGGATGGGGCTCTAGTTGGTTTTTAAAGAGGCGATTCAGGAAAAATCAGGTCACTAGAGTGGCCCTAACCCATGAGGACTGGTGTCCTCATCCCAGAGGAGGTGAGGACACAGACACACCCAGGGACAACCATGTGAGGACACAGAGAAGGCATCTACACGGCCAGGAGGGAGGCCTAGGAGAAGCTGCTCCTGTCTACACCCACATCCCTGCCTCCAGGGCAGGACAGATGAGGGCCTGCAGTAGGTCCTGCACACCTGGCCCCTAGAGCAGAGTGACGCGCCACCCTCGGACACTCGGGAGGAGCCCCTGCCCCTTTATGGGTGTTGGACCTGGGTTCTGATCGTCCACGAGCTTCCTATTAGCCAGTTTCCGCGGCCCACGCAGGCGGCGGCGTGTGCAGGACCCACCCCAGAGCCTGTGATGCTGGGTTCCCTGCGTGCGGCCCAGGGTGCGGGATGCCCCGAGGACGTGTCAGGGGCCAGCGCCCAGGGAACGAGGGGGTAAAATGCCCGTAGAAGCCACGTTAACGGAGGGTGCAGCAGCGGACTTCGTAGGAAAGAAGAAAAAAGACACGGAAGGAGCAGGTGCGTCCTGGCTGAGGGACGCTCAGCCAAACGCTGAGGAGAGGCCCTGCCCCAGGGGCGCTGGTTCGGAACCACTAAATAACGTGCAGTCACCGCACGGCTCACGCGACGATGCCGCGTTAAAACCGCAAAGGAGACGTGTGAGCTCGCAGCGAAGATGAACAGGCTGACACGCATTTCGTCCATCTTGGAAGATTTACCTGTTTTCCATCATTCACTGTCCCCCAAATAGGCCCATGCTTATGGCAGCGAGGCCAGAGTGGATGACAGGTGTCACATCCTCCGTGGCCGGTCACAAAGGGCCCCGCAGGAGAGATGGAGGAATTCAGCTGTGAGCACACACTGACCCCGGTCTGCGGACCCGCTGACTGCCGTCCCACCCCAAACCTCAGCCCCCCGGGAGCCTGCGGTGACGCCTGGGCACTGAGACGGGAGGGGACACGCGGTAACACAGAACAGTGTCGCCCCTCCGCGTGGCCCGGCCTCGCGGCTCCCGGCTGTCACGTTCCTGGTCGAAGAGACCAGAGAGCTTCAGGACAGACACGTCTTCCTGGCTCCTCTGCCTCCTCCCAACGCTTCACATACAACTTCCGTCCGGACGTCAGCCAAGGATTTTCACACACGAGGACCGCGAGTGCCAGACCCTCCCACGTCGGCTCCACAGCCCACCTCCCAGTGCGGCTCACGGCTAATAAACCCCGCCGGTAACGGGTTCCACAGTCCAGCGAGCATGAGGGGGATTAAATTACATAAATTTCCGTGATTTACTATCGAATCCCGTCCGTCTCAAAGACTGCACCCAAACCTGATTATTTTGCTCCTATTCACCGGCGGCGTGCTGCAGGAACTCGGGAGAAAGCGAGGGCCTCGGGGGAGCGCTGGTCTGTTCTCCAGGCTGCCGGGCACGCAGGGCCCTTCTCTCCCAACTTCTCACCACCCTGGACTTCAGTCCTGTTTGGGCTGAGTCGAGGGGTCCCCAACTCCCTGCATGTGTCCCTGGGTCACTGCTTTAAGCCTGTCCTGTGCCTGGAGCATCTCTGTCCCCACATACACCTCACTGGTCCACCCTTTTCACCTCCTCCAGGCAGCCTTCCCTGATTTCTCCTTCTCCAGGCTGGATTCTCTCTACCTACAGAACACCGTGGGCATTCTTTCACCCTGACAGGCTCTCGCCAACACTGACTGGCCAGCCGCTGGGCACGCAGGGCACTGTGAGTCCCCTGAGG
Organism: Mungos mungo; assembly: GCA_004023785.1. Classification (NCBI taxonomy): domain Eukaryota; kingdom Metazoa; phylum Chordata; class Mammalia; order Carnivora; family Herpestidae; genus Mungos; species Mungos mungo. The sequence continues at coordinate 3,130 of PISW01009145.1, read as the reverse complement.
ACAGGACACACGGCTCACATCTCTAGCCCCTGACACTGACACGTTAGGTGGTAAATGTTTTATGAAGAAATACACATGCAAATATTGACAAATCAGGAAATGACTTTTTTAAAAAAGAAAAGAAAACAGGAACCTTCTAAACAGTATGTGAGCTTCCTGAATTCCCGGCGCGGGACACCCTGGTCTGGCCAGGCCCCAGCGGGCTTAAGGGTGCCACTGGCCCCGCTGCGGCAGAGGCCCAGTGCCACGCGACGTTCACACGGACAAACGGCTGCTGCCCTCTGGGCCAGAGAGCCCAGCCAGCGGCAGGAGCGGGGCACCCGTGTCCCCGCAGGGCCACGCTCCTCCTCCGCATGTGGCACAGCCTCACCCCATCACCTGGACTCCGTGCACCCGGGCAGCCGCCTGCACAGCTCTGGGGGCAGCTCCGGAGGAGGAGGTTCCGAGGCAGGTGCCCGAGCTCCATGGCCGTGGCCTTCCCGCTGGGCCCCGCCTGCGGAGCATCTCAGGGAGCTGCACTCGGGGCCGCCGTCCCACAGCGAGAACCTGCGACATCTCCTGGTGAGACCCGTGCCTGTGGACAAAGGGGCATCACTGCGTGCTCCAGGGAAAATGCCTGGGTGGGCAAGACCACACTCGGCCCCCTTTCCCACCCTTTCTGCGGGCCCAGAGCGGGCGGCCAGGAGGGACAAGGGACGCCTGCCCGTCTGAGGACGCTGAGGAAGGCTGGCAGCCGCCGCACCTGCTGCCAGGACTTGTTCGGCTCACACAGCGTTTCCTTTAATGAAATACTTGCCAACATCTAAAAATGAGAAGATTTTAGACAGAAACCAGATTTCTGGCTTCCTGAACGCTCGGGGGATCAGGGGCCCTGGGCCTGCCTCGGGGTGGGGCCCAGGCCGTCCCTCCAGGGTGTGGGTCTGTCCGCCATCCCTGTAGGCCGCCTGCCCCAGATGCAAGAAGGCAGCACCATAGAGAGAGATTTCGGAAACGAGAAGGAAAGGGAGACTCATTGTATGTGCTTCCACATTTCACACTAAATTATTAGAAATTCAGAAACTCGGGGCACCTGGGTGGCTCAGTCGGTTAAGCGTCCGACTTGGGCTCAGATCATGATCTCACGTCCGTGGGTTCGAGCCCCGCATCGGGCTCTGTGCTGACAGCTAGCTCGGAGCCTGGAGCCTGCTTCGGATTCTGTGTCTCCTTCTCTCTCTGCCCCTCCCCCTCTCATGCTCTGTCTCTCTCTGTATCAAAAATAAATAAAACATTAAAAAAAAAGCAAGAAATTCAGAAACTCATGGGGTCGTGTTTCTGAGACTGAAATGGATAGCATTGAAAGGGCTCATTGCTGTTGCTCAGGACGAAGGTTGTAGCTTCCAAACTGGAGACATAAACCAGCAGAGAACAGATTTGAATTATGTCAGCGCTGGGCGGCGCGGTGGGAAGCACATTCCCAGAAAGCCAAGGCCACGCCTGTGCTAGGCTGACGGACGCACCCCCCGCAAAGGCGCCGGCCAGGCCAGCAGCCACCCACCCGCAGGGGCGCAGACACGAACAGGGACGCCCAGGAGCCCTGCGCCCTGACGGGGCAGCTCCCAGGCCCTGCTCTCCCCGCCACGGGGTCCCCCCACGGAACTCTTGACACAAAACCCCACCGCCGCTGTGACTGTCTGCACTGCCCCTCTGACAAAGCTCAGAGACGTGGGGAGCTCGGCCTCGGGTCGTGGGGCACAGCGGGAGGGTCCAGACCCAGGCCACCTGCTTCCAGTGCGGGGCCCCACCCGTCCGTGCGGCCGGGCCGGCGCAGGTGCAGGTCCCGCCAGCAGGAGGCGCGGTGCAGTCACGGCCCGCAGCCTCAGCTGGCCACACAGCTGCCACGGCGCGCGGTCTGGTGGCGGGTCTTCTTCCGAACTCTTCCCAACTCCAGCAGGGACACAGCGTGGCCACAGAAGCGGAGAACCACCCCCACCGTCCTCCCACGTGCCCTCCCTGCCGAGCGCGAGGGAGGCAGGAAGAACGAGGAATCTCCGCCAAGGTGACGGAGTCACGCCTCCGCGCTCACCGGCCGGAAGTCACTCCTCGAAGAACCAGCGCACTTCTCATGGACGAACTTCGCTCGAGGAGGCAAATCGGGCGGATCACGCCACCTTTCATTAGAGTTTTTGATACAAATTTAGTCGCAAACTAACTTGGCCCCCGCGCCGGGCCTGCCCCCGGGAAGACGCTCGCCGCGTCCTGGCTGACCTGAGCCCTGGGAGAGCCGGACCCGGGCGGCCGCGGGGCTGGCTTCCCGCTCCGGGCAGAGGCCGGGTCCGAGGCCCAGCAACAGAGTCACTTACTTCCGTTTGCCTCCAACAGCAGTGACCACGCCGCAGCTGTGGACATGTCGGCGTCCCAGCACGGCCGGGCCTCCCCGGAGCCGAGCCCCCGCCAAGCCCGCCGGGCCCGCCATAGCGGCATCGGCGCAGATACAAGGAGTCTTCAAAGGCAACGCATAGGTTCCTGTTGTTCCGTTTTTGTAAAGCGCGAAGAAAACCTCTGTCCTTTAATGTCATCTGAAGTAAAAGCTCTGACAGGTATCAGCATCGGAAGCCAGGGGACAATGGGGCCCACCAACGTCAACGGAGAGAACGGCCACCTGTCCCTCAGACGCGGCCCCACGGGACGGCCACCCGAGGGCGGTCAGCGGGACGACGCGCCGGAGTGGGCGAGCGGCGCGAGCAGGACCTGTCATCAAGCTTGCTTAGCAAGTCCCCAGGGGACTTCCTGTCCCGCTGCTGGTGGTAACCCGGGTTCTGGCCCCAGGCACAGGTGACCACGCGGGCTGACAGGGGCAGACCGACGCCTCCTTCCCCTTCTCGGGGCGGGACTTCCCATCTGCCCATTTCCGGGTATTGCTCGTGCCCCCCCCCCCCCCGCCCCTCAAGGCACAGCCCGGCGCCGCACCACGCGGGACGGGTGGGAGACACGAGGACAGGCTCCCGGCCTCCGGGGCCGCCCGAGGCTCCAGAGGAGCGCGGACTGGGAGGCTGAGGGCAGCGCCAGAGCCCCGTCTCGGCCCCTCGCGGGCTGTGTCAGGGACCCCCACGCTCGGGGGTTCCAGGCTGGCAGCATGTCTCTGCCCCCCCCC